>PNEQ01106804.1:0-28008 GCA_003012365.1 Medauroidea extradentata
AATGCACATATATATATATATATATATATATATATATATATATATATATATATATATATATAGCAACAGACTATGTAGACAGTAGTGCACATATATTAAGTAAGATAAAGTAATAAAAAGTTAACTGGTAATTATTTTTATAATTAAAATTAAAACAATCAAATTTTGAAAAATATTTTAATTAAAACCATACGTAGAAACATAAATTTATAACTTTTAAAAATTTATTTGAGATATCTAGATAAGAGTTTTACAAAATGAGCAAAGATCTAAATAAACTAATTAAATGCTGGTACCTCTGACAATACTGAGTTTCTAGCCTACTTTCCGAAGGAAAACAGTAGGTTTACGAGATATCCTTCCATTCTGTGTGCGAGGATGTGCGCGTATGCAGCCGCGTGTGTCTTTTTGTGCCTCAGTAAGAACTTTTTAACACGTGATCCAAATTCAATATAACAAGGTATACTTCTTAACAATATAATTTGACTTTTGTGTTCTAATTTATGCCGTAATCATATTTTCAAAAGGGTGACCAATTTAACAATTTATGATCAATATATATAGTTTTTTTTTTACAAATTAGTTTGAATTCTCTGTATGAAGTTAATGCTGTGTTTATGTTTTCAAAACGGCGCCATTTCTACAGTACGTTTTTGTGTAATATCTAAGGAAATATGTTACGAATTTAGTAAAATTTGCTAGCATTTACTACACACTAATATGTATTTAGTTTCGCGAATTTCGCTTATCCTATATCCATAAAACGACGACCATGTATGCGTTTTTTTTCGCATAATCTAACATATCTGACAAATTTTTTTTTAAATTTTGTCAAACTTGGCACACCCGCACTATTTATTAAGGTAACTTGGCTTTTATTTACTTCGCTCATACTGTAATCATATTTTTAGAACAGTGGCAATTATTATATTTTCAGCATAACAGGACATATCTGAGGATATAATTATCCGAATTTCATTATTTGTGGTACTCTCGTAACAACGGGTATCTACTGGTAAGCTGACTCACCTTTTAACTATTAATTTCGTGTTCATATTTCGCAAATGGTGGACTTTTCAAAATTTTTATTATCACACGAAATATCCGAAAAAAATTCTCATAACCTGTACATAATCAGAAACCATAGTCTTTAGTACTCAGCAAGGTGTATTGACATTTATGGTTTTGTTCATGCGTGGTTTTATTTTTTGTAATTTGATCTTGTTTGAAAATTTTATAAACACACGAAATACCTAAGAAACCATTTTTCAGAGTTACTCGAAACTCTGGTCACATCTACGGGGTGAGTCGGGAGAATAGGGTGATATTCCTGGATGTGATAGTATTTGCCATTGTGATCGATAATGTTCATTTGAACATGGGGTTAATATGTGACGATTGTCGAAATAGTCTCGTTTGAATAAAAACACTGTTAGCCTGTCAAATAAATATTATTTTTATATGCTTTACTGGTATCGTTTCAGTGACAAGAATATTTTAATAAATGAAAAAAAAATCCAAATTATCAAGTTTTGTATTTTTTAAAAAATTTATATTTCGAAAAAAATAAAATAAAACAAAATTGTATTTACAACAAATATTAATTTAACATACCTTTCCATAGCAGAGATAACCGGATTTACACAACCTTTCTTTTCATTTCATGCAGTTCTTTGGCCCAGTGACATGATTTCACAATAAATTCTCAAATATTCCACCATCGGCTTCAATGCATTTGTCAACTCGCTGAAGAATATTACGTGTTGCCCGTCGAAGATCATCATGACGTTCCTGCATGCCAGCAAGAGCATCCATTATAAACAATAAGATAAATTTGACAAGTCACCAGTGTTTTTCATTCAAACGAGGCTATCTCGACAACCGTTACATATTAACCCCATGTTCGTATGAAAATTTTTGATCATATAGACTAAAACTATCACGTACTAGAATATTGCCCTTTCCTCCTGACTTTTCCTGTAAATTTGTTAGTAAAGTGAGGTGAATTTTATGTATAGTGTTCATGAAGTGTTAATAGTTACACATCGGCGGAATTTGAAAATTTCTGTAACACATGAAACAGCTAAATTAATTATTAATCTGAATTACATTGGCTGCTCACGTAGCCTAAACAGATTAAACTTCAGTTTTATGATTTTTCTTAAAGCGGTAGTCCATTTTTAAAAAATGTTGCCCTTCGAACTATTATTGATCACATGCTATATAAAAAAATAATTTTCCATACTTGTTCAAATTTAGTATTAAGTGAGGCAACATGAATACAAAGTTTTTATTCGTGCTTCGTTTAGTGCTATTTACCTCAAGTTGAAAATTTTAATGCTTGAATACATTATTATTAATGCATACGTGTCAAAAACTGCAGGACCGTTAAGAGGCAAATTTAATATATTTACACCTCATCATTCAACTTTCAGTAGTCATTGCTTTAGTATGTCCACCATCTGAAAAGACAGAACGAGTATAAATTAACATAATAATATTTAACATTTGCATATATGAACGTAAACGATTTCAACATTTATTGTTAATTTTCACCTTCGTTGACGAATGTAGACTTGCTAGTTAAGCTGGTAATTTCTTGTTAGTAACGCAAACATACATTTTGTACTGCAGCATTTATAAACAAAGCCAACAATTACTTTTTTCATATTATTTTGTATGTGTTTTGTCTTAAACTTAGTGATGTATATTTAAAAATATTAGATTTCGCAGTTAACAGAGATAGATAACTTTACTGCACTTTGTCACATTGATAAAATTTTGCTGTTGTTTTTGGTACTTAACAAAAAAAAATACCTAATGGTATTGAGTTTATTTCCAAGATTGATGTTTACACCTTTGTATTTTAATTTTATAGCAAGTGAATCCTAAATAAATACCGCCGGTTATTGTATAGTAAACCGAGACTACGCTGTGGATTGTCGAAGGCAGGTCACAAACACTTTATTACCTCCGGTTTTATTTGCATTCTGTACGCTATCGTAAAATTTATTTTCTTCGTCCATGTAACAAAAAACGAGATACAAACATAACTTTGTCTCTTCCTGTATGATATTTTCCCTTCCAGTATAGTGTTCTGTTAAATGAAGATACACGCTATTTTTCATTTTGTTTGTCAGATGTTTGTGTATAGGATGAGGCAAATAAAGTCTTACAGAGCAATATCACTCACAACTAGTGATAATATCCACAAATGTTTCAGACAAAAGTTTCAGTGTTCGAGAAGGCCGTCATAATGGGTCATCTTGTTTTTTATCGGTGGAGGCGCTGAAGCTACGTCAAGGTCAACTCCACTTTGTTAAATGGAACCATGTATACTTTTTTTCGATGACTTTAGTACCGATTTTACGACGAATTCAGTGACCTACAACACAAAGTCATTTAGCTACGCACCCAAAGGTATCAGTTAGTCACGCATTACCTTCTAATGTGAGTTCATCGGATCGCAAAAATGAACGATTTTCAAGATTAATTTGATATGTTGATTGTGTTGGGGGAATGCCGTGAAATTACAGAACCGCCCAGGATTTGTATGCGGTTCGTTATCCGGACATGTAACAAAAATCGCACATGGCGTTTAAGCGATTAGCTGACCATTTCTACCGCTTCGGTAGAGTGAAACAAACACGAGTCAGACGTCGACCGATTGCAAATGAAAACAATGCGGCTGATATCGTAGCTTTTGCTGCACTAAATCCACATGCGAGTAGCAGGCAAATGGTAAGATATAGAGTGTGGAATTATTCAGCGATCCGTATTAGAAATCTTATATAAATACAAGTTATATTCGTATCGTACGCCATAACATCAGGATTTGTACGGCAATGATTTCTTAAATTGCTACAATTTCTGTAATTGGATTCGTAGACAAATGTGCACACATGTCTCCTTTTTGGCTCATGGGCTCTTTTCCGACGAATCTAACTTCTTACACCGGAAATGTGAATAGGTATAACATGCATTACTGGGCAAATGAGAGTCCTTGATGGATGATAACTGTACCATTTCAACATCCGTTGTCCGTTAATTGTTGGTGCGGCATTGTCGGCAGTCACGTCATTGGTCCATATTTTTTTGAAGATCGCTTGACAGGGCAAGTTTACTCAAACTTTCTGCACAACATGTGGATGTAACAAGACGGTGCACCGCCCCATTCAGCTCTGTGTTCGAGACAAGAAATGAATGAGATTTTTGGCGACAATTGGATAGGACAAGGCGGCCCTGTAGCTTGACCACCTCGTTCGCCAGATTAACACCACTAGTTTACTTTTTGTGGGGTTTTGCAACAGAACGCGCACTAGCTGTAGCACCTACCACGCCGAAAGACATAGCATAACAGCAACAGATGGTCTACACAGTACAAATTTTTTTGTACTTATAAAAAATAATTCTTTGAAAATTGGTTTCCAATAAATTATTTGTAAAAATATGTTGTAAACTGTACTACAAATATTTGTAAATACGTAAATGCCTGCATATTTGGAAACATTTTTCTACATTTACAAAATAGTAGGTACCGTACATTTACAGATAAATTCTTGTACATATCACAACGATTGCTTGAAGTGTCACTAAATATTTTTTTTTTTGGCAACCAGTTTCCTAGAAAATATTTTGTAAATGTGACAGACCGTCGAAGGTTATTTTGTTCCACATCAAACTCTCTGCTCATATTAATATATCCCACTAGATCTAAAGGTAATTGGAAAATTTAGAACACTTTAATGCCCTGAGATGTGCTTGTGGTAGTGCGTAGGCTGATAAATGTTTCGACAGTAATTTATATTATTAGTCTCTTAAAATTACGAATTATTTTTACTGTGTTTACTACAACATGAACAACACTCCGGTAAAAAAATGTACCGTCATATCTAATACGGCAAGACAATCATCACAATATGTCGTTTATTATTTTTCTTTTAAATTTAATATTGCGGTGTTGTTATTCGTACATCTATATTTTATATCTATATTTACGCGAACCGTTCATTTCTTATTTGACTGAAGTGTGCCCCACGTATATGAACATAGTTTAAAAAATGTTACAATGTAGATAACATACAAAAATTCGGTGATCTAAGAAAATTGTTTGTCATTCTATCCCAAAAAATAAACTGCTCGCTTTTCACCGTTCAAAAAGAATGATGTCATTTAATGCTAAATGTTCACAATATGTTTCCTGTTCAAATATTACATTTATTCTTAGTAATAATCTGTCCGAGATTGCACTTACATTTCCAAATCATGGTGTGGGAATAGTGGGAAATCCAAGGACCCCTGTTTAAAAATTCTGTATACTTTCACCTGAATAGAAGATTGCGGTTGTTTGAAATAAAGAAATATTTTCAGAACGTTGTAAATTTAATTAGATAATTTTAGTTTACCTATTCAACTTGTGCCAGCGACTGCTACTTTAGATCATTGTGAATATTATGCGCCAAAAACGATAGCGTTTTTAACGCAAAGAACACACAGCATGTATTTTCCATGGTGTCACGTAAAAATAATTTGCAATCATACCAAAAAAATGTAATTCTGTAGGTACAAACTGTATAATAATTACTGTTTATCCTCGTATTACACCCGAAGGCCTGTTGTATCACGAAGCATACAAACTTTGTTGTAATTATATTTAAAAACATTAGTGTTGATAACAAGATTTTAATTCACTATAAAATAACAAATTTGAATATCTATGCGTGCTTATAACTGTCGTTAAAATTCTTATTTAAAATACGTAGGAAAAATTAAGCAACACATCAAAACAGAAACGAGTTTACTGGAAATATTAACAAGGACGCTAGTCTTACTTAGCTCTGCTTGCAAATTTCAGTGAACGTTAATTGGAAAGGTAATCTTCTTTAACTTGTAGAGAGCGACGTGTTAAATGTAGGCATTACAGCTGGTTAAGAGCTTTTGATGGCTGGCTCATGCAATATGAAAATGTACATTAGCCCAGCCCGCGGTTCACGTGGCATGTGCGAGCGAATGCGGGAAACAGACGCACGCCTCTTTTCGCAACGACTCGCGTAAAAACTCGCACTGCATAATTCACGAGGTTTTAACATTTATCCAAAGATCCTTTTAAACAAGGAAATACGTATTTAAAAAATCCATTGCAGTCAAATTTACCTAAATAAAATCATGGGTCATCAATTTTCTCATTGCTCCCATAAAAATTAGGCCTATATGTTGTAAACACGTAATTTTCAGTAATTTACTACATAACGTTTTATATTTTTGTAATTTACTACGTACCGTTTTATACTAAGTCATAGTAAATTATTTAGTACCCCTCCCCCACAAAAAAATAAGCTTACAGCAGATAACATTTTTAAAGGTAAATGTGAATTTAGTAGTGTAAGTTGTTTCATTCTGAAATAATTTAAAAATTATGTACAGAAAAAGAAGTTTTCAATCGCGTTACATATAAATTATAAAAAAGTTACGTTTACAACATTATAAAAAATAAGTAAAATCTTTTTTAATTTGTCGCGTAATTGTATGAGACGGTCAATTAATTAAAGCTAAAATATGAACGTTAGTATATTTGTTACAGTATTTAGAAAGAAAAATGTATCACATAAAAATGTATGTATAATTAGTAAAATATATTTTTACTGGCGCAAGCGAATATTTTAAGCTAATTTTGTTGTAATTTAGTGGAACGTACGTACAACATAAAAATGTAATATTATGATGAAACGTTATCTTACTAGTCTAAACCACAACTTTTTCCAGTTTTGTTTAATGAATGTGAATCTGAGTTTCACTGGAATATTATTTTATGGAAAAGCCGTTATTCAATTAAATCAGTACGCTACACAAGATCACTATACGTGGTATGACGAAAATAGTTATTAACGCATAGTAATACAACATATTCACAAATCAAGTTTTTAGTCTACTGATACACATAAACACAAACACTATGGAAATATTTACAGTCTTCATAATCTTTGTAACTGTGTTTTAAATTACTTATAAGTTAAGTTCTTTTTGTAGGTGAGTAGTTTTTTTTTAAATAGGACCATTAAATAAGTGCTTACCTTCCATTAAATATAACTAAAACCGGTTAATTCAGTATTTCTCTTACCGCTTGGCTAAATTTTCTATCCAAAATGTCCTCGTTTTTGAGGGTATCAATAAATGGCTAAAATTTGTTTCCATAAACGAAATGTTATATTTATTGACTGTGACATCACCGGCAAGACGAAGTAAGTATTGCATTTGTACTGCGTAAATTATTATATGTCAACGTATTATTTTGGTATCAGTATGTCAAAAATTTATAGAGAAGAGACATATTACCTTACGATTTAAAATGCCTCCATTTTAAAAATAAGCGCAACATGTGTTGAAAACTCTAAAAGTTAGAAACTAATTCTTTAAGTTGTATGGGCAACGAGATTGTTCGAATATATTTGTAAAATTCAAAATAATTTTTGGGACACACATTCCCATAGACATTTAGACACAACGCAATTACGCGCCTAGACAGATATACAATAAGTCTAAATATATTATCGGAAAGTGGACTAAAGTATTTAATGTATTTCATAAAATATAGTTTGCTTGTGCCCTTTTCCAAGAAGATGTATGTACGTGTGTATATATGTATGTATTTATATGTGTAATATACATACATATATATATATATATATATATATATATATATATATAAACATACACACATACAAGTAAATTTTTATATATTTTATCTACAATTGTAAATTTGACATTTATATAGATAATGTATTTTAGATATAAACAATATTGTTAACAATACAAGCTTATCTTTAATCAAATTAGAAGCTCCTACCCAGTGAGAGTTTTCTCAATATTTAAAGTGACTTGTAAAACACAGTTTTTTTTTAAATTAGAACCACACTGATCCTTTGAGTCAATGACTACAGTATCTTTGTAGTTATATTGCATTAAATCTGTTTAAAAAGTGAACCATACATAAATTCACGCATATAATTTATTTGAAAACTGAACACTTCAGATGTCAACAAATTAAAATAAATTAAATACATTTATAGACCCACATTAAAATTATTACGTTTCTGTGCAAACCTTTAGCCAGAGTAGTTTCATTAAATTTCTGCCGTCAAATTTTGAACTTTGCATTTCGGGTCAAAATATGATAAAGAAATGCTTTACTCAGACAATAGGTTATGTTTTTACAAAACTCTCAAACAATTAATTTTATTATATATTTAAAATATTTAACATTTATTTTGACAAAACTCTTGATATAAGTGAACATTAAGGTGGCAATTATAGTGTCACGTCCATTTTACGTTTTCGGAAATCAACTCTTAATAAATTTGGAACCTAAGTATTTAAAAATAAACAATTCTGCATAATTCAAGCATACAAACGAGTTTGAAAAGGACATCTACTTATGGATGGCAGAAAAAAAAATTACTTTATAATGTGCCTGTGTTTCTATTTCCTAACGTAAAACATAATATTCTTAGTTTTTAACCCTTGAGTTATGACGGTCACTAAAATAGTAAATAAATACGTGTTGAAAACAAATTGTTTGTAGGTACTAACAAATAAAATACTTTATAAATAATCATTTTGTTTTAAGCATTCGTTCCTGGAATTTCCCTGTTGCGTAGTGCGTCGAATTAAGTACATTCGACATAATTTTAAAACATTTAAAATTCAAAATATGGTTAAAAATTTTTATTTAAATTTACTGTTTATATTTTACAAAGAAATACAAATTAAATTGGCTAATAATTCTGTTCGGTCTCTCACTTTTCAATTAAATGTTATACTCGACTTCTGTTGATCCGTCTGCTAAATAGGTAAGGAAGTAGGGATAATCGTAATGTCTACAACGAAGACATTAATATCGAAACAACCGGTCTAAAAGGGATACAGAAATGTAATAGGCCATTGCATTTTTTAAGGAATCGTTCCAGTTTTCATTTAGAGTAATCTCAATTAACAACAACCTGATAACAGTTACTCAGTTTACTAAAATTCCTCCTGCATCACTCATTTCCTACATAAAAAATAATGGTAACTAACTTGATACATTTTATGTACTTGATAAGAAATTCCACAGCCATTGATACGACGACTGGAAGGTTTCATACAGGCTGAATGCAATTATCTATACCGAAAACCGAGTGAAATATTCGATGCCGTGTATGTATACAGCGTGTAAATGAAAGTGTGTTACAAAATTTAGTGAGATGATATCTAGTAAAAAGTTAGGTAAAGTTATATAACACAAATTTTTCGTTTGCGCACGTTTTAAGGGTCAAATTCGCGTATGAAAATTGAATTCGACAACTGAAATTTGTTGGCAGATCCCAAAGTAATGTAAATGAAAAAATAAATATCTGGGTATGGTACATTAGTAATAAGATCTGCAATCTGGGCAAATAAGGTGTCGATTACATGTTATCTTCATTACATAATAATCACGCCGTTTTTCGTCATATAATTATTTGCCATTGAATTTTCTGGATATTAAATGCCACTGTTTGATGCGCAAATCCCTAATGAACAAAAATGGTAGCCTTGCCGCAACACCCTGAAGTCAACCGTTTTCGAGAAAATTTAAAATATAAATTGTGAATACTGACAGGCAGGCAACACGCAATACACAGGAGATTTGAGTGAATGCTGCGCTAGTTAGGGGGTATTGATGCTTACCACATTGGATTTATCTGTTTCTTCTCGATAACTTCTGTTCCAGACGATGTATCGAAATTTTTGTCACGACAGGGCATAGATACAAACTTAATCGATTTTCTGTAATTGCTGGAACCATAATATATGCATTATTTTGCAACGGGGAACAGCTGAAAAGGAAAAATTGCTTTATTTACGGGAGCGACTACAGAGGCCGCAACATTAACAGAAACAATGCCATATGGATTCCAAAAAGTGAATGAAACAATAAACTATGCCTTGCCAGCGTAAAAAAAAGTAAAACAAAGTGTCTATTCCCTGATTTATAAGAAAAACCGTAAAACCGAAGTGACAGGGATCAATCCCCATTAGTCATGAATTGATATGGACGACGAATGTACAGGCGCAAAGCGTCATTCAGTAGTAGCAGGTTTGTGTGAGTTAGTAACTCGTAATGAAGTATGCTTCGTGTATTGGTAATAAATGTGCCAGTAAATGTCATGGTGATGCTAGAAGGCTGACCAAATGGGGATTCATGACACTGGTTCCGTGACCTGCACCAAAGCGTGTACTTATAATAACCACAGAGAACGGACGGAAACAAAAGCGTTGATTACGTGACATTCATTAACCAACGTTTATTGACTAACGACATTACGAGTATAGCATTAATAAGGTTTGTTCGAGAATAATCTACGTAACGCTTTGTGGTATTACACACCCTCAGAAACACCACAAGTTACGCGTATTTACATTGAAACAAAAACGAGCTTGTTGCAATTTGCATGACAATGTTCATGTAAACGACATTCAATATGATTTAGCTGGCCCACATTAACATTACGCTCGTGTGCTAACTGCTTACCGCCTTACTTTTAGGCAACGAGAGATGTCTGTGAGGTGAAATTATTGCTGTCTTGTTCCCATGCAAAACGATTGCCCCGGAAGAAATGAGTGCGTGCGTTATTAACGAGCACGCAACACAGTACAAAAAATCTTGTACTTTTACAAAAAGGTTTTTTGGAATCCAGTTTCCAAAAAGGTTTTTTGTAACACTAAGACAATATTTTGTAAAATTTACAAAAATTTTGTACATTTACAAATTTCTTTGTATATTTACAAATATTTCTGTAAATCAACAAACACATGTTGTATGTTTACAGCTAATATCTGGTTCATTTTACAATAATTGCTTGTAGTGTTACGAAATTTTTTTTTGGAAACTAGTCTCCAAAAATTTTTTTTTGTAAAAGTACGAAATGTTTTGTAAAATGTGAAAGGTCTCCTAGGTTTATTTTGTTTCAATTCGAAAAATTTGCTCATTAGCGTTATTTTACTAGTTCCCAAAGTTGTTTACGATATTTGTAACCAATTTTAAAGGTTTCTGACATCTTACTTTTATTATCTGACTAATAATGTTATGATATTACGCTACAAGAATTTCCTTGTAAATGTACACTTTTTTTTACTGTGAAGTCACCAGACTTTTTTTATTCGGTTATGAATGGCCCACAGCTTTCGATGACGGGAAATAGCTAGAACCAATACTATAAAACGTAATTCAATAATTAGAATCATTATCCATTAACAATACACTATATTAAACTCAGAAACTTCTAGAACATCACAAACGCGTAACGTGCCGAATTCATGACACAAAATCCATAAAACCCGAACCGCTCACGACGGTGGATTCTGAAGAACTTCAGTCACGAGATGACCAGACGTACACTTCAGTAGCTCAGTGACAATAGATAGATACACATTAGTGGAACTGACCGACACGGTCTTGATTTATGGCGAAGCAAAGTGCAGTGGAAGATTAGTTGCACGGATCTGTCAAGCAAGATATCCAAACAGACGACACCCAGCACATATAATGTTTGCAAGAATCGTCCATCGCCTGCGAGATACGAGAAGTCTCCTATCAACTTTTCGCAACTGCGTCGTGCAGAGGACGAAGCGTACACCACACTGTGAAGAAAATGTTCTGAACACAGTCGACGATGAACCTTCAACCAGCATCCGTGATGCCATCGCACATACATTGGATGTATCGCATGTGACGGTGTGGAATGTGTTGCATGAGCAGCAGCTTCGATCTTACCACCCACTTCAACAGCAAGCATTACAGCCACATGACTTTCCACCCAGATACGTGTTCTGTACATGATTTCTGCAGAAGACGGCACGACTGGATTTATTTGCTTGGACATACTCCATTGCGAAATAAATGACTGTCAAAAGACGGCACGTGAGGGCGACTTTTCGAGGTATGTTCTTTGCCTCTATTTTATATCACCTCCATTAACGCAAATGAGACCTCCTCGCAAAAGTTTTTCGGGAATACATGAATATTAATATTATTATAGAAATATTTTTGTTTTAATGTTTTTACTCTACTGACGTTCATCGCGATAAAATTTGTAATTCCAGAAAAAAATTCCTACTCTGAATTTCCCGGAAGTTTTTAACTAGACTGGAAATTTTCACCCGATTTCGTCCTTTGAGCATTTAATCCTAATTTTATTTGGTAGACCTAATAGACTGCTGTTTCAAACGCATGTAATCTAAGAAATTGCAATCAGCCTCTGATTTTACTCATACATAGATTTTTATATATGTTTTCTTAGTCTACTTTACGAAGGAAAAAGTAAGCTCATGAGATCACCTTTCTGTCTGTATTTCTGTGTGTGACTGTGTGTCTTTGTGTTGGTGTGTGTCTAGGTGTGTCCGTTCGGGTGTGTGCGTGTGTGTTTCCCCCTTAAAACTTTTGTACCAGTGGACTGCACTTCATCAAACTTTGTACACATATAGTACTTAGCAACCTGACTTTTACATATTACGTTTACGCCCTGTTAATATCTTCAAAATGGCGACATTTTTTGATCAAGCTATATATTAAAGGAACTATATTTTATAATATAATCAAACTTGACATTCATGTACTACATACAACGCTGACTTGACTTATGTATTTCGTTCCTTCTGTGTTCATATTTTCTAAATGGAGGACAGTTTTATATTTTTAGCGTAGTACCACATATCTTTGGAAGAACTTTTCAGAATTTCATCATACTTGGTACACATATGCTACGTATCCTACAAAGCTGTCTTGACGTTTCCGTATTTCGTTTATCTCGTGTTCACATTTTGATAATGGCGACTGTATCATATTTTTGCGTAATGTAACAATTTTGGGGAAACATTTTTTCCGAAGTTCATTCATTTCGTCGTGTGTATCCTAGTTAGCTGGCTGTATGATTGAGTATTTCGTTCATTCTTTGGTAATATTTTGAGTTATGTGGCAATTTTTTATATTCATGATAGAAACAGCTCAAAGAATTATTCCTTATTTTAATACAACTCGGTACGGGTATATAATTCAGTAAGCTGACTTATTTTTTGTATATTTCGTTTATCATATATCTTAATCAATATTATTATTTAATATCCCTAGATGCACCTAACCGTTTTTATTGTTCATGGTTAATTTGCACCAACATCGAGGATCGTAGGCTTATCACTTATGCTGGTAACTTCTTGTTTTTTATATTGTTACCGAATTACTTACCTGCACTAGTAGAAAACTGGTAATGTGCAGCTTTGTTGTCCCAATAATTTGAAAATCTGAGTGGACTAATATAATATAATTTACTGCAGCGTTTCGGGCAAGCAAATTAAACGTAGAAAGAGATAATTATGTGATGTATAATTTTATTACCTCTGGTATATACTTAGATATAAATAAACAATATTTGAAAAAATTAAATCACATTCACGCTGTTGGAAGAAAAAATTTAATATTCTAGCTCGCTTTCCTTAAAAATGTCAATGAATTTGTCTTATTTAACGAGCAATTCTAAAAGCATTTTTACTAACGAGCTGAAAATTAATTATTTTGTTAATCTACGTTCATATCGTATTTCAATTGCATTCATCTGTAGCAGACGAACAGAGAAAACTGAGGTATAGTCATTAACTATAATTTGTGTATGTGAGTAATATTAGAATACTTCTGAATTTTAGACAATGAATTTTTTTCCAGTGAAGTGGCAACTTCAGTTTCAACAGAAACGAAATTTGCGTAAATACGAATCCTTGAATGACACGAGAAATGTTTTTTCAGATTGGAATTTCGCTTCAGGGTGTGTTAATGTCTGTCGCAAAAATACATTTCTGGTGAATATAAATTATTTCAAGACACGCACTGTAATATAATCACATTGACATTTTTTTTACTTTGATGACGTCGTGTGTAGGGAGTTCAAAACTAGTGTTTTTTTTCGCGTTAGTGTGACATGCTTTAGCTTTCCCAAATCATCAATCCTATAAATATCGTGTTTTTGAGGTATTTTGGTCACTTGGGTTGCCTAATATTACCCATCCAAAATCTGTTTCCACACTACATTTCTCAGCGAAAGAAAGCAACAAGCTGCATATTACAAAGGAACTAAGTGATCATTCAGCAATAAGCAGATTCTTTACTTGTTTTTCAAATTACTTTTCTTTGTGCTTAAGGCGGCCGCCTACACCACGCTACAAATATGTTGCATTGTGTTCGTCAACAGGTTTATTGTACGAAAATATTCCACGTGCACCCATAGTGCCAACGTACGAATGAAGTAAAGTTCAGACAAGGTCGGAATCTCATTGTTAAGACGCCACGCTCACTTAAAACACTGTTTCTAAGCCCTCCAACAAGGCTAAAAACGTCATCAGACTTCCGTACTTGAAAATGCACTAACCGGATGTATGTGAAGCTCAGATTACGACTTGCTCTGAACTTAGTTGCAGACTTTCCACCAATAAAATTATATGGTCACCGCTTAGTGTCACATAGTAAAAACCGTTCGGCGGGAAGCTTGCACGCTAGTTCAGAGCTTGGCTCGTTGAGGCGACGCGGCGTTCGATGCGCGGCTTCAAGGTCGACCTTACAGCTCCGTCGCTTTTGAGCCTCTCACGCGCGGGTAGACGGCGCCCTTAAGATGCCTAACACATTAGGCGTTAGATGCCACGTTTGAGGTACGGAAACTGGAAGTCGATAAGAGGTACGCAGGCTTGTGCGTCAACACCCGTATCGCCTTTACGCGCGGAGGTGTGAAAACTGCGGTCTTTCGGTCGTTGGCTATTACCTGTGGGACTTCAAGCAGTGTCGCTACTTTTTTATGTATGTAAAGTGCGTAGTAAAGTCCAGCACGTGCTTCTATGTTTTTGTTTTACTAGTCCTGTTTGTATTTTTAACGAAATAGCAGTCTGGGAATGTCGTCGTCAAACTGGTTAGTTTGAGGTACGCCAAACCTTATTTTTAATAATGATATTTAGAAAACAAAAATAGATAAACATAGCTTAAAATAAATTATATTTTCATAGATAAAGATATCAAACACTCCTAATAACACGCTGTGACAATGTTCCTGTGCTAGCTGTATAGCGCTCTCAATATTTCGTTGACAGCTAGGTTAGAAAAGGCTTTTGGTCACAATTTTACACAAGAACAGGAACTAGGAAATGTGTAGGCCGTGAACTTTGTGAAGTATCCATCCCAGTAATCGCCTGGAGATATTTCTGAAAACCTATAAGTACCGAAATCAGGATGGCCGAAGCCGGAGATCGAAACTTGGCCCTCCCGAATAGAAGTCGAGCGTGCTACTGTTGCGTCATCTGGCTGAGCGTGTGAAAAGTAGACGTTTAAGACGTATGGAAAAATAAGGGCATACCCCTTAAGGGCTTGTTCCCGAGTTTTTTTTCAGACTGGTGCCAATAACTCACATATTTTTTAACCAAAAGTTTTGAAAAAATTTGAGTCAATGTACAATCACACGATGACTAGAGATGATGGTTTATCGCGGGAAAAGTTGACTGTTTGATGGATTTCAATACACGTCCAGCTTATCAGAAGATTATTGGCTTTAGCTTGTACTTGGAGCTGTTGCTCTATTTGACTGAGCCAATAAGAATCCCGCTGTTGTAATATTTGATGCCTGGTATTGGTCTGCAGACAGTTGCATTGTGTCAGTGTTTTCAAGACTATCTTGGCACAAAACATTTTCGCGATATACCATCATCTCTAACGATGACAATACTGTGGACGCGTTTTTTAAAAGTATGTGCCATTCGCCAGCAAAAAAATAATTTCCTTCATTTTTGCTTATTTTCACGACGAAAACGCGGTATTTTGGGTAATGAAATCTAACAAACCTTACAGTATAATTCAACAAAAAAATTCAGCTACAAATTATAACACATAAGTATCAAAACTGTGCAGCGAAATTTTTATATGAGTATTAGGTAGCAATAAAACTCCGTAACAAGGCCTTAACATGGAGACACAGGGGAAGACATGGTTGTACGTTATATAACAAGAACGTTCAACACGTGATAAGAGATGATGGAATGGTTTATCGCAAAATATGTTGTGCTAACATACCCTCGAAAACTCTGTGGTTTCTTTCGACATTTATGATTGGGTGATATACGTCCGACACAGCGCACTTTTCTGCATACCAATAATTGGCGGCGAATCTCACAACAGCGGGATTTTTATAGACTCAGTCAAATAGGGCAACGGCTCTACGCACAAGTTGAACGTACGTTACAACCCAGCAAACAGCCAAGCTTCCCCGCGATAAACCACGTCTCTACACATAATGCAAATTTAAAATTTCGATGAAATGGCATGGTACAGCACTGAGCTACGCCCATTTCTTGAACGTTGCATAGTTTCCTATAAGTAGAGCCCACGATTTTTGGTGAAAAGAATTCTGCAACAATTTGTTTCAATGCCTCATGTGCACATATGCAGCTCTGCTTCGTGGTCAGCGATTGGCTGTTTTAAATTCTCAGCGTCTCGAGGTTTTACCCACAAATCACAGACGTGTGGTGTCGCAGTAACCTTGTCCCTGCTGGCACTAGTCAAATGAGCCACGCCTACATTCTGCCAATACTCAAGAAGCAGAGCTGCATTTGTGCACACAAGGTATTGAAACAAATTGTTTCAGAATTCTTTTCACCAAAAATCGTGGGCTCTACCTATAAGGAATGTCACACAAAGCTAAAAACAGTAACTGCTTAAAAAAAAAAAAAATTCTGAACTGTAGATATTTTTATTTCAGGGATTTTAGGAGCTCATGTTAGGAAGTGACTCTTGTTTCAGGGAAAAAGCAAAATGAGGATAGTTGGGAGATTTCGTCGACGACTCATGGGCACAAGGGACGTGTTCGCAGCGGACGCCGTGCAGGGCAGGTTCATTGTCTCTGGAGCTAGTCGCAGGGTGAAATGAGGGGCAAGGAGGGGTTAGGAGAGATAATGGAAGGGGCCGGGCAGTTTATGTGCTGGTCCACTCTCCATTCTGGTCAGCTTCTCCCCCTCGCCCCATGCCTAGGTTCCCATACTGGCCCACAGCCGCCGCCGATGCTCCAGGCATACCAACTGGAGGCGGTCTCACTAATTACCCGTAATGTTCCCGTACAATATTATTGCTGCGTTAAAAACACGGCCACTTCCCTCCTCTTCCCCCCCTCCCTATCGCGTTCTCTCTCGCTCTGCACCGGCTACCCCACGAACAAATTATTACCCCGTACGTTTTTCCCCCTCGACCACTAAAACACGGAATATTACCTTTAGCGGGTAAAACATGCAAGGGCCAGTGCATAAAACATTTCCCACATTGCGTTGCCTATCTGCCATTCCGGAATAAGCCCGCGTCCCTCGTGCAGGCACGTTCGGCGGCGTTAGCCCCGCCACATTTCCATTTCTGCTATTACCTTTCTAATTACAACCAAACCTTTACAGCAGTAATGTCGACTGCTTGATTTACGGCAAGGTTTACCGAGGCTAAAGCAAGTTTATGAAGAAAAATAATTTCTCTTCCAATTAAACTGTGGAGGTTAAATAATTTTCTTTAGGGTTATTTTTATTACATTAAACAGGTGTAGGGACGTATTATCTCTGTTTAACTTTCGTTCTGGGTTACACTAGACATATACAAACATATATATGACTGGAGGAGTTGTTTATTAATGTAGCAGTATTTTGGCATCATAATATTCTGCCGTACTGAGTACAACCTGGTTCCCAGATTCATTTATGCGAATCTCCAAAGCAGAAAAAAAATAAAAAAGTTTTATAAGCTAGAGACAGTTTATTTAAGCGTATCTAATTAAAATTTATCGCATTCCTAATGCAATACCAACGGTACTAAAAATATTTCATTTTAAGATAAATGTAGTCACACATACATACTTTCTCATTTTTGGTTGATTACAGTGTACTATAAACATAACGTAAATTATGTTGGTATTTAACTAAAAAATTACTTATGCTGTCTATCGTCAAGCTGCATAAATAGTACAATTTTAGTCTTGCAACTAATAATTACTAAAACTTGATAAAGGTGCAAAATACAAAACATTTTAGCTTATTTAATTTTTGGAAATCTTTTCTTGGTTATATTAGTGTTGCATTAGGTAGAGCCAATTATCCTCTTTTTTACTACATACATAACTCAATAATGCTGATTTTCTTAGTTGTATTGCTATTGTATTGGGGGTGCGATATATGTTTATAAAATTATTCACTTCATTTTGCTTAAATAACGTTATGTGTGATTTTTGAAAACAGTAAAACATACCAAAATAGCCAACTGGTAGCCATGTTTGATTTATAAAAATCTATCTAGCGTTGTTCTTTAAAAAAAAAGTAAGCAGGTGACCAGCGTTTGGTGCGTGTGCTTATATATATATATATATATATATATATATATATATATATATATATATATATATATATATATATACACACACACACACACAGAATGAGTCGGGAGGAAAGGTACATGCTTTGAGGGGTGATAATAGTACTGGTGATTCTGAACAAAATGTTTCTCACAAATATATGCCCTTTTCTTAACCGTTTCAGAGAAACGTAATGAAAACAACAAGGAATGGGATTACTGCAGGTAACAGTAAATCACGCTACTGTTATCTTATGTTGTGTGTATTGATGACCAACTCATCGGTCCAGTAGTTTTAGATTGAAGACCAAACAAACCAATATACCTTTGGTTGTAGAATTTTGCAGGTGCATGCGCAGTGCTTTTCCTATGGTGTTTGTATATTTTCCCGTAGTTCGAATGCATCGTTAGAGAACACACACACAACCACGGTCGTAGAAGAACAGGTCTGGACACTCGCCTATCTACCAATGTATTTTGCTTGACCCCCTTGTTGTTTGGCTCTAGTTCGTCAAATTACCGACAATTTTGTACTTTTGACGCTGTATTCCGGGCGGTCGGACTCAAACTCCGCCCACTTTTTTCCATTCTTAAATTTATAAAGTAAATAAAGATTTCTGGAGCCATGGTTTAAAATTGTGAGCAAAGGAAGCATTTCATAAATTAATAAAAAATACATTTTGATAAATTGTTTATCTTAGTGGGAAGGAAGTGGGCGGAGTTTGAGCTCGACCGCCTGGATTACAGCGCCAGAAATGTATAGCGTTATCGGTAACTTGGTGAACTGCAGCCAAACAACAAGGGGGTCAAGTTCCCAGGCGATTGTCCAGACCTGTTCTTCTATGGCCGTGCACACAGCAAATAAGAAGTAAATACTCATAGCATTGAGCTACCTACCTCTCTTTCCGTAGGAGTAATGCTCGTTGCGTTTGTCTATCGAAACTTCGTTTTAGCTGCAAAATTCCCACAGTTTTTCAGAGAGCTGTGTTTGCTTACCATTTGTTACAGAATAAATATTGCTAACAGAAGCGACAAGAAAATCTTTTTCATTGTTGTTACAGGAATATAAACAATACCACGTGAATTAAAGACATTGGTTTATGTAACCAACTGTATTGCTTGAGATACTGTAATTAGTTTGCGTATTAGCTTAATATTTAAAAATGATAAACATGACGATTCGAGGCTCAACATCAGATAATAATCAACGCTATTAGAAGCGACATAGTGGAACACTGCCACGTGGATTAGAGACGTTGGTTTATATAACCACTTGTATTGCTCGAGATACTGCAATTAGTTTGTATATTAGCTTAATATTTAAACATGATAAACATGACAATTTGAGGTTCCACATAAGATATTAATCAACGCTGTTGAAAGCGACGTAGAACTTTTTAACCATTGTTATTGTACCAGATCTCGGGGCGTACAGGATTATAAACAATACCACATTGATTAGGGACTTTGGTTTATATAATTATTTGTATTGCTTGAGATACAGTAATTAGTTTGTATATTCGCTAAATATTTAAAAATGATAAACATGACGATTCAGGGCTCAACATTAGAAAATAATAAACTCTATTAGAAGCGATATGAGACATTGGTTTAATCCACGGTCGTAGAAATACCAGGTCTGGACACTCGTCTATCGACCAATGATACGGAGTTGACCCCGATATGACTGAAAGCGCCACTAGCAATTAAGTGTTGTTTTAACATTGCAGTATAGCTTTGTACTAGCCGTTCTCCTAGCAGCTCCAACACGAGCTTGCTCTTTGTAGATCCATTTACGCAATGTTAAAACACCCCAGAGTGCCAGTGGCGCCAATCAGTCATAACAGGGTCAATTTTCAACTCCGGTGTCCAGACCTGTTCCTCTATGGCCGTGGTTTAAACAACTGTAATTTGTACGTATTTTATTTACGTATTTAGAAATGGTAAATGTAACGTTACGTACGTATAAATTTCCTCACAGATAATAAAATAAAGCCTATTAAACTTCAAGGTAATATAACTTCAGCGAACTCCGTCGCCATGGAAATCCAAAGAGAAAACGAATACAATGAAAATCACGTCTTGCCGCTTCTGTTAGCATAATGTATTCTGTGCTTTTGTTATGCCCCTCGTAAGACTCCTGGCCACGGTCGTAGAAGAACAGGTCTGGACACTCGCCTATCTAACAATATATTTTGCTTGACCCACCTTGTTGTTTGGCTGTAGTTCAAGTTACCGAGAATGTCGTACTTTTCGGCGCTGTTTTCCGGGCGGTCGGACTCACACTCCGTCCACGTTTTTCCATTGTTAAATTTATAAAGTAAATAAAGATTGCTGGAGCCTTTTCTTAAATTTGTGAGCGAAGATAGCATTTCATAAATTGATAAAAAATACGTTTTGATAAATTGTTTATCTTAGCGGAAAAGAAGTGGGCGGAGTTTAGTCCGACCGCCGTAACATCAGCGCCAATAAAACACAATATTCTCGGTAACTTGGTGAACTACAGCCAAACAACAAGGGGGTCAAGTTTCCAGGCGAGTGTCCAGACCTGTTCTTCTACGACCGTGCTCCTGGCTCAAGCATAGACATCTTGCACGCAGCCCTCTGCCAGAGATGAGATAAAAATACAGACGGAGCATTAGCAGCCGATACTGAGGCCAGGCTGACTTGGTTTATTCATGTTGCAATATGGCTTTGTAATTTATGGCCACTTTGGATACCTGAATGAAGTTACGTGCCCTGACAACAAAACTGGACCTTGCAACTGTATTTATGAGGCGTTTGTGCAGACTTATAAACTCACATACATCCAAAGCGTCTGCTTAAGAACATGTATTTTATGTCATATAATCAATGATAAATATAATAAAATTAATGCTTTGCTTAATGATTTGGAGTACCGTAATTTTATTACTGATTTGACCACTCAGTAATCGCTTAAGATGAGAATATGTTTTACATATACATGTTTAGTTTCGGAGTGACACAAAATCGTATCGTACATACGTTATATATACTATTACATGATACATAATATTATGAATATAAACTAATATATTGCATTCAGACCGACAGTAAACAACAAGGAAGTTTCGGACGAATCTATTAAGACATATCACTTTAATTTTCAAAAATACCTGTCTAGAATAAAGTAAGGTATGATTTTAATTTTAATTAAATTGATTTAATACTTTCGAATATTCAAAATGTTATTTTACAAATGAAGGTTTAAAATTATAAATAAATATATTTATTTTACTTATCACACTCTTTAACTAGGCCCGTTTCTTTGTGGATTATATATTAAGTATGCAGAATTTGAATGGATATATTTTTATTTATTTGGCGTTTAACGAACCCTCGAATAGAACAAGGCCTTGATAGAGGTACGCAGGAGGAAAGGGGTTGGGAGTCGGCCATGGCCTGTTTAAGGAACTATTCCAGCATTCGCCTGGAGGGATTTCGGAAAATCCTGGATAACAGACATCAGGATGGTCGGAGCCGAGGATCAAACCCGAGTCTTACCGAATGCGAGACGAGTGTTTTACCACTGCTCCACCTCGTTTGGTAATAATAATAAGTTACAATTATATGAATTACATGTTAAATATAGGCGGAAATAGCTGAACTAAGTAAGAATACATAGTAATGTATGGAACATCTATAATCAACGGTTAAATTATTAGGAGTGAACTTATCAAATGTACCTTTAAATATTTTGCGTCAGACGCACATTTAAATAAATTCTTTAAAGTAACAAAAATAAATATTGATCTTGAGAGTGCGACGCGGAAAATTTTTATCCAGGTGTATTTCGTTCAGACTATATTAAGAACATTTGAGCTTTCGTTTAGTGTAAGACATTAGTACTAAATATAATATTGGTTATCATTGAAGAAGGCTAAACTTGCCAGTATGTAGTTCACGCAAAATTTAATTGCATTTACGGAAAGTACTATTTCATTTAATTTAGACAACTGCGTTGAGTTCGTTTCCTGACACAGCTAAAAATAAGAGGAAAAAATAATGCAAAGATATGTGGGCCAAAACAGGAATCATTAAAAACTTTAAGAACATTTTGCTGCAAATCTGCTTACTCTCTACATAGGCAGACTTTTAGCGACATATTTCTTTTCTCATTACGGAGGGTGCAAAGCGACATCCATTACAAGGATAGGAATGTATTTGCGGATCATTAATCAGGTTTGTGCCGCCACAGGAGCAAGGGAGTGAAGCGATGATCGGAAACTCCTCACTCCACAGAGGGAGGTTGGTGGTGGGTGGGTGCTGGTTGAGGGAGTCAAACACGAAACGAGGGATGGCATGTAGGAGGGGGAGGGGCTAAACTTTGTACCAAGACAAGCGGGAGTCGAAGTGTCGGTGTACAAAGTCAGTTGCAAAGTGCCGCAGGGAAGGGGAGAAACTTCCTAGCACCCGTGTCCCGAGGTTGGAGCGCACTCGAAACATTCAGTCCTCTTCCAACCCTCCAACCCCCCGGAAAAACCACCCTCCAGTTACCCGCCCTCCTAAACCCCTTTTCGTTTGGTGGACGAGGGACTTGCAAATCGGACCCTTATCTGGCTGGCGCCCCCTCGCTTTCCCACAGCTCGTTCCATATTCAACACGCCCCCGCGTGCTGGAGGGGTGGAAAAATGTCGGACGGTCTTCCCCTGCAGCGGATAAGCCCCGGATGCTGCGGGACACTGGACCTTCCCGCAATTTGAACGAGTGTCGGTGGTGAGTCTGCGCTGCGAAGATGTGACCCCTTCTCCCCTGCGAATTATTCAGATCCGCCCCGCGGCATTTCGCTTCTGACAGCTCCCGATGTAAATTTTTTTTTTCTCATCGGAGCGGAATCCTATGTCTGACTCTGTTGCATCGTGGCGTTCGTCCGTCGCTGCCAGCGTTTGCGGAACGAACAGGAATATTTTTACACGCTCACGTTAGCTGCCGGCTCACGATATGTGCGTTTTGTTTTCTTGAATAAAACTCTTAGTCGTTTTTCGGAAAAAAAAATACGCGGAAGTTAATCTTAAGCTATTGTGTGCGTTGTCTCAAGGGAAAGTACTTAATGGAATTTCAAACCCGTAACGCTACAGTGTGGTACTATTTTCACTGGGTATATGTCGATGGCTCAAACTACAAATATTGTATGTCCATTTTGAGAAAATATAAAATAATATTTCACAGTGTCTTCACAACTACCTAATAGTCACTGATTATATTACGTGAATTATTTTTTTCATGGTTCCATCTATAACATACATTACGAACATGTTATTTTTTCTAGCAAGTTAAAATTTTATTGCAATAAATATTAATTCTGCTTGCTTAAGGGTGCGGTTCAACTCAGTTTTCAACGTCTTTTTATATTTTTATATTAGTACTAGATATTTTTTCTTATTTTAGACATAAATTGTGACTAAATCTTCCTCTTCGAAAATTGTTGTATCTCTCATAGTTTTCGTGTAGTGAGTCGTACACGTCAAAATTTGCACTTTGCGGTTTTATGTACGCCACTGAAACCAACTGACTTACCAAACCGACAAAATTCACAGTGTATAACAATGTTGTAGGCTATGAAATTACACACATAAAAATTAAAAACAAAATATTTTTGTATTGAATAAAAAATGCTGAATTTTGAAATGAAAATTAAAAAAAATTTAAATGTAAAAAAAAACAGAAATGAATTTATTTTTTGTTTTTATATGTGTAACATCGATGACTACAACATTGTATTACACTGTAAATTTTTTCGGTTTGGTATGTCAATTGGTTTTAGCGGTGTACATAAAACCGTAAAGTGCAAATTTTGACGTTTACGACTCATTACGCGAAAACTATGAGAGATACAACAATTTTGTAAGAGGATGATTTAGTCACAATTTATGTCTAAAATAAGAAAAAATTATCTGGTAGTAATATAAAAATATCAAAAGACGTTGAAAACTGAGGTGAACGCGCCCTTAAGCCATCGATGTGTAAGTCATTAATAACTTATAGGTTTCTTAAAAGAGATACAATTATTTACTATCAAAACATAAAAAGATTACTGACATATTCCTTGGAATTACCTGATACCAGAGACATATTAATAACTATGTAAGTTAGAAGACATATATTATCTCACACAAGATTAAGTAAATAAAATAATTAACGAATGTACCACAATACTAATCAAAGACGTATGACATCATGACTTATTGCCAGTTTTAATTAATAATTATAAGTTTCGCTTGCGGTAATATTTTTAGAATAACTTTTGAATGTGTGCAGGTCAAATTTCGCGATAGTTGCGTTTAAATATAAGTCCGACTATTTACTGAAAGTGTAACACTTGTCCTGAAAACAGTGTGACAAGTAAAACATGTTACAACCTGTTAAACATGGACAAGTTTTCTATTAATTGTTAAAATGCATGTTTAAATAAATTAGAAAGAAATGGTGTGTAAACACACACAAGCAAACACGCAAACATATGTTATGTTACTTTATGACTAAGCCATCAACTTGTGACACAAAAAAAAACCTTTTCAGTATTTATGTGCACTTGTACGAAATAAACTCAAATAATATAAAAATGGCGAAATAGAAATTAATTATTTCGATATAATAAGATACATTAACTGGGTACAAAATAATCTAGGCGCGTGCGCAAATAAAATAGCTCTATTAGCAGAGGAAACAATACGCCAACTAGAGTGAAATGTCCGTAAGTAAGATGCTACAGAGGAAAATTAAGAATTACAATGTTGAAGCCACCTTCAAACTGCTATTGAATGAATTGGGTGGGAAAAAATGTTTGTTCAAATATAAGGGCCAAGTTTTGAACAATCGCTCAATCGTTCTGCGTAAGCGTAATGAACGACAGTAATCAGACGAAATAAATATATGAATTAGCAATATTAATAATATAAAAATAATGTGAAATAGTGATGAAACTAGTGTGTACATATGTATACACACACTCACACACACACACGCACACACACACACACATATATATATATATATATATATATATATGTATATGTGTGTGTGTGTGTATTTTACCAATGTTTTCATGTTTTCCATGATCACAAAAAAAAAGTATTTATACATTATTCTCGATATCCGTTGGAGTAAAACAAATGTAAATTATATACTGCTTCACTTAATTTACAAATGTTACATGCACTCTCACCTACCATTTAAATTTTATACAAATAAAAACTCATTGCCGTATTTACTTTTGTAATTTAAATACATGGTAATAACACGAATGTTGGTAGATAGAACAAAAGATTATTTTACTATAGAGCATTATAATAATTTTTTTTGCCTACGTCTACATATTAAAAAATTTGCTAACGAAATTCCTAATACAACTGTTTTATATATGATGAGTAAGAGGTAATAAATCATGTATTAATAAATTGAGACAATTTCATGGCAAAATATTATAATTTAGAGAACAACTAGCAGCTATTTTGATTTGTTTAAGTAAGGAATTCCTATGCCATATACATTTTAAGTAAGGTAGGATACATTATATTACTATAGGCGGTTCAGTATAAAGTGAGCACTCAAAACAGCCCTGCTAAAGTTCTATTTTCAGTCAAATTGTATCTTTCCGCGCGTAACGGCTAACGTCGGGAAGTGCCTAGCCTCTCTGGACACGTCACTTGATGTTTGCGCGTATAAGATTAGTTGTGCAGTCGGTAGGAACGTATATAGCTCGATCTAGGAAAGTTTACAAATTATATAAAACACAAATATTTCAAATTTAGTTGATTTTTAAAAGTATTTTTGTATTTAAACAAGAAAATATACGGAACTATATACAGGAATTCACTACCAACCATACGAGCACTAAGGGAACTATAGTTAATGTTGAATTATATGCAGTAACAGCTAGTGATTTGTTTAAAAGATTAAATATTCAGTGCTCACTTTATTCCGAATGACCTATACATAAACAATAATTGTAAGCTGTATAGTACATAGCTCGTAGTTTTCATGATTAACAGTGACGTCGAAGTAACTTAAATATGTACCGTATTTGTTTGACATTTGGAATGAGTAATTATAATTTTATGTAGCCTATTATATACTGTGATACGGTTGGAAAGTAAGGAAAGCCGGCATATTTGATAAGACTAAAAAAAGGTTAAATATTTTATTTGCTTCGTTATAAATACAAACCGTATATGAAGGAAAAGCGTTACAACATTACGTCTTTCAAAGTAATTTTAACCTGCTTAACACCAGTGTAGTATCAATTTATACTAATTTTTATGCATTTAGTTTTCTACTCACAGAAATAATGAGTAGCGCAAAATTGCTTCACTTGATTGTATAAAGCACCAGATTTTTTGTTTTAGTTCACGATATACGAACATGTATTCGGAACTTTGCCAAACTCTTTACGAGCTGGGAGTCTCGCGCGCTACCCTTCACAGATTGCAAACGACGTTTTTCCAACCAATTTCCTGTACTGAAGCGATATTTATGATTCAAGAGGCAACCTATTTTTACCCATAATCTAATTTGCTACAACCAATGTCTTTTAGTAAATAATAAAATGCTGTTTTACCTAAAAATATAATTATTTTTACGACAACTACATTGTGATTCTTTCCATCCACATCAAATTCTGATAGTTAAGGTCAAATATTCTTATTTGCGCGAGTTCGATTTATTAAATATTGTAATGGAGCAGATATCTCAAAATTGCTAAATATGATTTTTTACTATGTTGTTAATTTTCAACCGTAATTCTACAAACTAATAGCTAGTTATTAACTTACAGAAAAGATTTCTTAATTACTATAACTAACCACTTATAAAACGTTTTGCTTCGGAAAATATATGTTAAAAATTAAAAAAAGTAATAATTTTCCAAAAATTTACGTTGTGGTTATTGCGATATCCACTTCTTTTTAGGAATTAAAATAAAATATTACAATGATCGGGAAACCCAGTAAATAGAAACGCGTGCCCGTAAATGAGAACTTTTTTAATGTTTTAATATTATCTGAATGATCATAAATGTCAGTAATATGTTACGACAAACATTTTGTTAACTTTTTATCAGTAATAGATTTATTTATCTTTATATCAGGACATACATGCGCTAAATTATATCATTAAAATATTCGAAGATATTTTACCCGAACCGTAGCGGTTTATGCTATTGGATTGCAGGGCTGCAACCCTCCCTGAATATTTCGGAATTACAGTAAATAATTTTCATTTTCACAGCTGGTGTTATAGAAGACAATTTGTTATGATATATTTTGAACAACCTACTCGCCAAAACCGTCAGCCGATCGCGAAGTCTGAGGAATGCGAGAAGATTTTAAAGATTTAATTGTGCACGCGTTTCCTGCCTCTGGCGATCTGAACTAGGCAGGTCTGCGAGGCGAGCAGCCCATCTGTCCTTGCTGGCGCAAGCGCAGTGAGTGCGCCGGTCTGGCGAACCCTGGAAGAAGGGGGCGGAGATGTCTGGTATTTGGCTCACATGTGGGCTGCCAGCTTTCCAGCCCGCACAGTGCGCTACGCTACACTGCACTAACGACAGACGCAACTTGTCACTCAACTCGCTC
>PNEQ01106804.1:28108-54052 GCA_003012365.1 Medauroidea extradentata
AAAAAAAAAAAAAAAAAAAAAAAAAAAAAAAAAAACTGGCGTGAAGTGGCATATTTCTACATGTATGGCATTTTTAAACCTATTACGCCAAAAATTATTGTTTACTTGCAATTTTCTGCCGTAAAATCGCCTCAAATTGCAACAGATTTCTCGAGATGGAATGATAAGTTTTAGATGTGGCTCCTTCACGCCAAGGCGTTACAGTAAACATTTTTTGCAGCCTATTATTTCACACGAATTATAACGTACTTTATACCAAATAACAAATAAATAACAACTTATAAATACAAAACAAAATATAAGTGAAATTATATTAATTTAAATATAACATACTTTATATCCCAGCACTTTACAGAACCATATGGCAGAGAAGTAAAATATTAAACTCGTAGACGAAAATTTCAAAACCTGATATTCTGTCCGGCCACCACCGTAACCATTCATCAAATACAAAGGGTTTTTTTTTTACTGGTCGTCTTTTTCAGATACCTTCAATATTTGTCTTATTAATGATTCCTCAGTAGACGAGTCAGAAAGCCAAAAACAAATATACCCTCCCTATACGCGAGTATTCAGTAATAGGTGGAACTACCATTATAATTTACCATTCTGTAATTATTATTTTGCTGCATTTATTCAGATATTTAGGCGGATTTAATATTTAAGGTCTTACGAGATATTTCCTATTGTTTATTTATATTTTAATTATGTATAAATAATTTTCTTTATATTTATAAAAGTCGTTGTTTGAAGTCTCTAACCTCCATCCTAGCGTACGGACTTTACCATATATAGGCCGTTCACGATAAAGTGAGCACCGTATAACAAGTTTTTGCGAAATTTGTTCCAAGAAAAATACGACGAATGAACTTCACGTCAAAGTAACGGGTACCCACACATTAGTTAAGTGATCATTTATTTGAAACATGTTTTTTACTTAACATATTCATTTTTAAATACAGTGAGATATGGTAAAGTTAAAAGTGTAAAAATAACATGAATTATAGTCCATTAAATTAACGGTGCAGTATTGTTAAATGTGAAATATTGTTATTTTGGAACTTTTAAAACAACTGAGCTATGATGTCAATCCAGTATCTGGACAGCACCCTTCGATGTGATTTCGACTTGGCGTAACTTTCCACGCAGCTACCCTTGTTTTTCTCCATCTACTTGCTACTTCAAGTGCTTAACACGGTAATCCGAAGGTACGTTACATTTGTTAAATTATGTTTGTGGATTTTGTGACTGTTGTTCTAAAAAGAATACAGCATTCCAAAGGCATGTTAAATTTCTTAAAATTATGTTTGTGGATTTTGTGAGTTTAGGTGTAAAAAATTATTACCATGAAATGATTTAAACTGTTTGAGAAAATGGAATAGCGGTTACTGCTTGAAACGTTAATTGATTTCCTCCACTAGGGACTAGGGAGGTTCCTTAACAGAATGTTTCGTTAAAAAAATATTAATATTTGCAAAATAGGTGAATCACAGTTTGCTTTAGTTGTAATAAATGTATTAATAACACTTTGTTTTATTTTTATTTTATTATTATAATTTTGTTAGAAATACTGTTAAGAGGAGACTGTTATTAATTGCGTAAGTAAATGCGTTATTTTAATCTTAATAGCCCGTTTGCGTAGTATTAATGTGAATGTTTTAATTCTTAAAGATAAAATAATAAATGTAGACTAGTTACTTAAAACATCCTCCATATAAGATTATGAGTTTTTTCTAAGCGAAGGAGGTTCATGAATGACATCAATCTTACACTGAAAGCTTGAAATGACGTTGCCGAATTCTCCAAGCCTTATACAATTCGCAAGACGTTAAGAGTATTATTTTGTTGACTGCCTCAGTTAGATTTACAGGTAAATTATATTTAAGATTTCAAATATTTCAAATATATTCTTTGACAACTGATTGGCCACAAACTTGATAGGGAAACTTCCGGTGTTACTAGTTCAGACTTTATATACTAAAAGGTTTTGTTTAAATATACATCTTAAGCCGTTCACTACACAACACACAGGCCAACATACAAATGACTGTTATCTACTTATAACCTCTACAAAAATGAAAACAAGAATAGGTTCGTAATAAGTAGAGGTACGTGAATTTCGTGGATTCATTGACCTGCAGGCTAGACTCGACATATATCTACGTACTGAAGCAGACTTCGACGGTTTATTCGCTGCTCGCTGCTACAGTAGTACGCAATTTTAATGGGCCTGCATTAGATGCTTCTTTATAACTGGCTCGCAGCCTTCCAGGAGGTGTCAAAGAAGTTATGCGCCAACTGCGAACTAGACATAATCCTACACAAGTTAGAATTTTAGTTTGGCCTCAAATGAATCGGCAAAATTCACGTAGTAATAAGTCAACTTTCCTTAAATATGGTCCAAATTAACACTAAATATTAAAGTCGTTTACGTACATCTAGAAATCACTTACTTAGTGCTTGTTCTAAAATTGCGGACCCACAAAAACTGCAGATACCAGAGGAGGCGTCACTGGCTGGTGAACAAATGTGCTAGGCCCTTAATCTAGCACGTGAAAATGACTTAAACAGCAATCCATATTCAGCGTTATTGAACTCTGCAAACAAAGTGAACCCTGATCTTCCTTCACTGCCACCTACCAAAGGCTCAGCCCAGCAGCACGCTTTTAGAGTATTTTTTGCAAATGTAGCAGTGGCTGGGTAATAACCCGACACCGGAAAAGTGAGGGTGGCTACGAAGAAATAATGGAGTACTGGATACCCTGTCAAACAAGGACTCTGCAGCTTCTAGTTCATCTTGAATTCTATTTTTTGAATATGTGCGGCTGGTTGTAAGGGACGATGCCGTGTGTCGGAAACTGGGATGAAATGCACGGCAACTGTCAGGGGATGTACGAATGGTATTCCACCAGAAGATGAGGTTCTCGATGAAGAAATTTTGCCCAAAGATGATGCATTTTCAATTACAATCCACACCAAGGAGAATAGTTCGGCAACTGTCTTGTTTCCTGAGTCCACCATCGACATTACGATTCCATCTTCAGGGCTAATAACACACATGTAGTGGCCTTCAGCTAACACCATTGTGCGCAAGCTTTCTTGCTCAGCCTTCTAGCCGCTGCAAGATGCCTGCCGTTGCGATCATCAGTGACGTTATTTAAAACCTTTATAGGTGGCTTTAGAATACAACTAGAATAACTGTCAAAACATATGTGCTTGAAAATTTTGACCAGAAAATCTCGTGCGTAGACGCAAATGCTTATAAATTAAACAATAATAATTCAATTTGTAGGGTCTGTCAAATTTCTATTAGTGTATAGTATTAGGAATTGCTGCAGCATATGTCTAATTTAAATTGCGTGAATGTTAAATAATACAATATTTACAATTTATTAATTGTTTTCTATAGCTTGTCAGTAAAAAATGTTGAATCTGTTGCGTGATTAACATGTCATTGTGATAAAACAGTTCATGCATAATATTCCCATTTATATCAATAGTACATTATAGTAAGAAGAAACTTCTATTTGAACACTTTAACAACTGTTTTACAATGATTTTTAAGTAGGTAGTTTGCAATTACCCTCGGTCAGAAATATTTCTTTATTTTAGAATATTATATTCTTATTTAAGTTTTTTTACAGCTTTCAAATTACCCACGTGTTCTTCGTACATAAAATACTCAGACAACAGCCTCATTTACAAGGTTCAATCGCTTTTAATTATACGTCCATCAAAATTAGTAAGTGAATTATGTATTAATATTTTATTTATCCCATCTTTTATAATAAAATTTTTTATAATATTATTTTGTACCAAGGTTAGTACAGCGTGTCTTTGACCAAAAAGTTCGCCATCATTATAGCGTCGAAAACTAAATACACCATTAAAATTGCGATTTTTTTAAAATCTGGTATCTTTTATGAAGTTGTGAAGTTATTTTAGAAATCAATTTTGATTTATTTGGAAGTGCTACCTGAAAGTCGAATGCACACATAATGTTTCTTTGAAATCCGCGTTATGCCTTCAGAAATAAGGTGAAAGGTTAAAGTTATATTGAGTCAAAGAAGAAGGCAAGGAAGAAAGTATTAACAAAAGTTACGGAAACTTGTGTTATCTTCCTACAAATGTAATGTAAACTTGAGGTAAGGATATGAAAAATTCTAAAAGAATTTTGCGGACAAACATCTTAAGGACGCAGGCACGGATAAAGTGGCAGAAGTCGTCTTCATATAAATCTTCGTATCAACAGCTGCTAGAACTTTTTTGTAAGAGGCGGGTACGGATATTAAAGTTTCTTTTCCACACTTTGTTGCAAACTGAGTTGAAATGGAAAAATAATATTGACCTGTGTAGCATAACGCTTTGGTCGTTAGTGAGCATAACTTACTGAAAATCATTGTAGTATGAACTAACCCCAGAAATTTACGAAGTAATTAGGAAATTGACAATAACTGAATTTAATGTACGTGTAATGCTATTTGATGTGTTGTATTGGTACTAGTGTGTGAGCAGTTCCAGAGAGAATTTTAATGTTATTATTTCAGTGGTAGTGTAATGTTTTTATTTGTTTAGGAATAAAAGAATGTGATATTGTTGAAAGGGGAGGTTATCAAATATCGTAAAATGACAATATGGGAAAGTACAGTCTTTTTGCATTGTTACAGCGGAAGACCTTTTATCAACGGCGTAAACTGGAAACACTAGCAAAATTTGCATTCTCATATGTCTATTTTCATGTTGGTGTTTATACGTTTACGGACTAAATTTCTCTTAGGCTAATAGTATTAGAATATGTTTATAAATATTTAAAATTTTAACTCATAATACCTAAAAAGCATAACTACATTCTAAAATCATGAATGTATTTCAATTTATAAATAACAGAATATAAAACTAAAACTACCCATACAGCAATCTGCTACTGTAGAAGGAACAGTGCTCATATCGGCGTGAACTGGAATTAAATAACACGTCTCCTGTTTGTCTTCTGACTTTCCTATATTGTCCTCGTACAAAATTTGAGGTTATTTATAAGCTGGTAAAACAGAAGGCACAAAACTGTTTTGGGGAAGGAGCCGATAACCGGAGGAAGACTTCTGGAGCCTACTTCACATCTGTACCTAACACGGAGGAGTAGCCAAATACAGCGAGGGATCTCGAATTTCTACATCAAAGTTTACGTCTAGAATTCTTCTACCTTTTAGCCGTAGCTGCTACCTAATAAAGGTTCTTTGCTAGGGAAGTATTTAATGGCCAAACGAGCTTACAAAACTTGAACCAACTAAATATTTGGTTGCCTGGTAGATTTATTTCTCTTAATAGAAAGCTTTAGTCCAGTTAAAAACACATTCTGTCAGAACAACAAACCCAATGTTTGAAGCACTTTATTTATTGTTCGCACAACAAATATTTTGTTGGATCAAATACACATTGTATCGCCGTATAAAAATTTTAATGGTTAATCGTACCAAACTTTTTTCTCAGTGTATAATTCTGTTGTGGTTACTACTCCGTACACCGTCCAGCTAGCGGAGCTCCTTAATTCATAAGATAATTGACGGTGGGAGCGGGAATTATATGTAGTGTTAAGTTTATGGAAAAATGTTCTTTTTTATTGTTTGGTAATTGTTTGAGTGTTCCGTAAAACGTAAAGTCTTTCGTAACTTGTTTAAATGAGGGATTCTTTAAATATAAGTGAGTCTCGCAGTCTAAATATCGGGCACGGCTTTAATTTACAATATACACAAACTATTACATTACTTTTACGATATTCTTTACGGAGGGAGGCAAGAATAGTTAGATACATAACTATACATTTATGATTACTTATGAGCCACTCAATTTAATTACGACGATGACAGTCCCACCTTGTTAATTATGCCAAGGCTGATGTAAGGAAACGTCCACGGTGATCGGCACGTCGTAGATCTGGACGTCGTGGTATATATTGGTAGTGAAGTGGTCCTGGCGACGATATAGGGCAGACAGACCTCGTAGGTAGAGTGACACGCCCCTTTATCGTACCCTGTGTGGCAACTCGTACCGCTGTTGGAGTGGGGAGTTCTGCCTTGCAGTTTGCAGCAACTTTATGTTTAATATTTTTGGAATTCCTGACCGGGTGGCCTGGTTACTAAGCGCTGTTTTAGAACCAGGGTTACATGGTTCATAACGGTAGGTAACCTAAGACGAACATCACACTTGTTACCTATTTTCACTCAAAACATATTATACAGTAGATTTGTTGGCTAGTTATGAGGTTGTTCGGCAAATATAATTTTTTAAGCTAGTCATAAAGAGTTCAGTGACAGATTCATTTCAATTTTGTACTGCTGTTAAAAAGAAATAATTTTTATCCCTTAATCGTTACACGTGTCAACATTTCTTACATCTAATTTTTGCTGTCAAAAGTAATAACTTATTTTTTGTTAATCTGTCTTGTTAAGGTCCTTTCACTAGATTAAGTAGTTATTGAATTAAATTTGTTGAATAAATTATAAGTGATTGAAGAAATTACATTCGATAATCTATTATGGTGCGAATTTAAATATTTACAGAGATTTTCAAGTAATTTATGAATATAGTGACAAATAGAGTTGTTTTGAAATTATTTACTTGTAGTGAACGTCCCGAAAATAATAGGTCAAAAAATATTTTCTAAAACATTTTGTACGTGTGATTTTAAATAATTATTATCGCATTAATTTATCATACCGATAAACTATCTTACTAAACTCAATTACTATTTTATTGTGATATTCAGAAATATATCGGTCATCCAAACTAAAATATTTGAAGTAAATCCAGACAGTTATTTATTTGAAATACACAATGACCGTGTTAATAACGTCAACGGGGGTCAAATAGATTTTAATAAAATTAATTTAATAAATTTGAAAGAACATTTAAGTAAAGTTTTATCTGTTGTATAGTGAGTTAAAGGTTAATGAATTACGTGCTTAATTTATAATTATTTTACCATTAACTATACAAACAAATTTCAAAAGTAAAAAATTTGTAATATTGGAGTTTTGCTCGTAACGAATTTCTGTGAAATCCAATTTATCATATTCTGTTTTATTGGGTACGTGCCTCAGAAAAAATACCAGCTTGAATAAGTAACTGAATCCAAAACAGTGTGACAGTAACTTTTGAAAATAGTCTGTAACGTGAGATTGGAAAATATTTAATCTCATAACGGTAGTAAATAATAAATATTAAAGAGTTTTGTTTATAATAGATAACTCTACAACAAGAAAAGTTAAGTTATTTTATCTTATTAAATTGGACGTTAACTTATTTCATATTGATTTAAAAGTTACATAATTTTATTTTGACGGTTAAGGGAGAAAATTTGTGTGTGTGTATATATATATATATATATATATATATATATATTCATATATATGTGTGTGTATTCATTTATATATGTGTGTGTGGGGTAGAGGAATTTTAGCAAAATTTTTTTATTTGCTCTGTAAGTATGAAGGTCATTTCTAAGCATCGACTTCTATGTAAAAGCGAAAATTTGAAGTTTTTAAAATTGTAGACAAATGTAATTTTTTCTTCAATTCCGTTATTGAAATAAATTAAACTAAGTGAGGTATCTAAGGAAGCCAATTATAACAATTAAGTTTTATTTTATATGTAAACAACATCAACGTAGTAAGCGTTTATTAGTTATCAAACGTCAATTTCAAATATTAAGTTTTTCGTAGGCCGCGAGCAACCAAAGAAGAAAGACGGGATATACCAGATATGTAAACAAGAAGAATATTTGCACGCGTGCATAAATGAGTGCAGTGAATGTTCACTCATTACTTCGAAGTTAATAATGGTAATTTTGAACATTCATAGTGATTATGTAACTGGTTTTAACTCATTGGTAGGTAACAAATTCATCATATCGCTCTTTTTGTTAGTATGTGCGTGTTGAAATATCGCTACTTACAGAGGTTATTGTGCCTACCGTCCATTGCGTCAGAGCCTGTGTACAGGATGAACCATGGCAACAGTAAACCTTCAAATGTTTGTGACAATAATTTATAGAAAAGGTCAGATGGTCTCTACAGCCCTTTAAGGGGTAAGGATAGGTACGATGTCGAACGAACAACTGGAATACTCAATCATCAATATTATCTGAACTACTAATCAAAATTCGATGAGATCTTTTTTGCCGAGAAGATATTTTACTAGCGGACGTTTATTTACATATCACTATGCAGTAGCATGCTTTACTTGGTGTAGAATAATAAAAACCAGTTTTTTTTTAATTAGGTCTTGAGACCACAAAATTTACAAAGATGGAAAACTGCAATTTTTATAATTTTTATATGATACAGTCTAGGCCTCATTAGTAACCGAATTAAAAAAAAATAATTACGTTTTAATTTGAAAATTTTTTAAGAATAGTAAACCTCTTACACAAAAATTCTAGGACAGTAAAATTATTTTCAAATCAAAACGTATTATGTATACTATGTATATTAAGTATGTTAACATTATCACAATAATGTTGCACTCGGAAAATTTTTGAAGAAGAATGCCATTAAAAAATGTTGCATACATGTAGCCTATTACATTAAAGTTTCATACTGAAGTTATTTCAAAATGCATCTTTTACGAATACTTTTTACATGGGATATTATTTTGCGGCATTATTTTACATGCAATACGCATATCAAATTTTGCAAGGTCATATTCACTAACCAAAAGTTATTTTTCTGTTAATAAGAGTTATATTGTAAGAAAGATTCACTATTTCACCTTGTATCCGTAAGCTAAGTAGATATTAGCCTTAAACTTTGAATTCAATAGACACCACACTGTGTTTTTACTATTGTATACACACTTGTGAATATATTTGCAAATATAGAAACAAGTGTGTATATACTTATATATAAAGACCACAGAATCTCTAGATTAAGTACCTGATAAATTTGATAATGTTTTTCAAATGGTTGAAATACTGTGTAACACTCTGTAATGAAAGCAGCAAGAAAATATTATTTTTTTTCGTTTTAACAGTAAATACATTTTGTATATAAATTCTAAATAAAAACATTTATGATACCTAAAAATAAATTTCTGTAAAACCTTCGGCATAATTTAACATACGTAGACAGATTGAAGAAAGGCTGAGTCGCAAAACTGCATTTGGGACGTATTTTTTGTTTACGGAATGTCGGGACGCAAGGAAACTCATTCCGTGGTACAGTAGAAATGCAGGAGCGATTCGTAATGCGAAGAGACAGCTGGCGTTTCTTTCTTCCCGAGGACGGCGCAGGCAGTCGGAAATAAATAATGAAACAGCTCGTCCAAAACACCAGCAGAGGCAGCATTGCATCAGGTCGTCGGGCAAGGATTTCCGGCCGGCTGGTCCGAGATATAATGCGTGGCTCTGGAACACAGAGGATACCAAGAGGTCCTCCCTCGGCTAGAAACAAATAGAAGGCTGTGGAAGAGGAAAAAAATGGAAACCACACAATGCCCTGTGGAGGAGACGGTTAACGAAGGAGATATTGCGGGATTGTGAGGAGTTAAAACAAACTAGACCGCTACCAGAGGATCTTGGTGAATGTTTTCGGCGGTTTGCTGGGCACACCGACAACTTCTAAGGGAAGAAGCTGTGAACTGGGTCTTTGATAAATATACAGCACTTGCTATAGAACAAAGTACGTAATGACGTCAATAGTAGTAAGACAACAGATCGATATTATATTTGAATAAAAAATGCGTGGAGCTTACGATTATGATTAGGAATTTCCGGTATTTATAGCCTACTTTCCGAAGAATAAAAAGTAGGCTTACGAGATCACGTTCCTGTGTGAGTTTGTTTTTGTGTGTGTCTGTTTATGTTATGTGAGTATGTCACCCCCTTAAAATTTTTGAATCCTTGGACAAAGTTTCATTTAACTTGGTACACGTACAATACTTAGCAGGCTGACTTGACTCATACGTATCTCGTTTATGCCATGTTTATGTATCCGAAATGTCTGCTAATTTTATCATGTTTAAATCTAACTTGATCGTTACGGAAGAAAATTTAAAAATTTCATCAAACTTGGTACACATCAAGAACATTTTATCATTCATTAAAAAGTGTGCCGATTTAGAAAGTTTATTAAAAAGATATTGGTTGTAATCCAGACCCAAAATTTATAATCAAATATGAGTTGATGAAAAAATTAAGTGCTAATTGAAGACAAGATACAACATTCGTAAATTTATCTGTTGTTTCAAATGCTATAATACTTTTTCAAGAATATCACAACAATAAAATTACTAGTGAATAAAATAACGAAACACTTGCATTAATTTGAGCTCATAGATGTGGTGTATCATATGATGTATTTGACATTTCTGCTGCTGTTGCCAAATGGACAATAAAATTTACTAAATGGTGGATTGGCTAATCCATAAATACTTAATTGAACTCAAGCAGCTTTTGAAATGTGAGCTAAACATATATTCATATTGTTTTTAAACGTGATGTTTAAAGGCACTATATAATTAAATTTTATAGACGAAGTAAACACACATTTCAAATGCCTCGACAAATATGTCCTAGCATATTTCATTGAAACGGAGGCATACTTTGTCATGCATGTTTCCCAAAATCGGACAATTCACCACTTGAAATTCATATTTATGCTGAAGAATACTGGTATTTTAATATCTACGACAAATTTGACGAAAAAAAACTATTGTTTATTGTATCACTACATGAAATTGGACATGCTTTAGGTATACAACATTCGAATGTTTTCTAGTCTGTTATGTATCCAATTTATTCCCCAGATCGAATAGAATTACAAACTGATGATATTTTGCTATACAATTTTTTATGGTAGTCTACCTATTCAAAACACACCACCCCCGCCGCCCCAAAAACCAAGCATATCAAGCCCTAAGTAAGAAAAAGAATTGTATGCGATTTGAAACACATCAACACATTTTTGATAGTTAATCAAGTAAATTATAGTTTTCACAAAAAAATTGTTAGGCCTTATGACTATTTAGATAAAATATATATTAATAGCAACTTATTTCAAATTGGCACTATTTTTTACCAGATAATTTTGATAGTTTTTCGTCGATTCATCAAAGTCCTTATGGGGAAATTGCACTGCTAATCGATTCTGATGTATGTCTAATTGAACATTACAGTCTACAACTCGCATCTGGTTATCCAAGAACTATTCATGACTTGAGTTTACCATATAATTAAACAATATCAACTGCTTTTAACACATATTCATGTCGTTTTACAGTGAGGATTTTTTTTGGAAGTAGATGAAAGCTCATTTAACTTATGGTTTAATTCCGAAGTCATTTCATGGTCCACCATCAGGATTAAATTCAGCATTCGGATACACCAACGGACTGTTATACTTTTTGAGAATACAACTTTTTGTGAATTCAATGCGTTTACGAAAACGCTGAAGAAAGCAGGTAAATTTAATATTTCGTTGTTTAATATAAAGTGTACTACATACTGAAATCTTGTTTATAACTTTACAAAGCTAGAACAGCAAATTGAGGCCATTTCTATTCATGAAAAATATAATAATAAAAATAGCATTACTTACAAAATTTCTTCAGTGATTCTCTCATTTTTAATATCATATATAAGATTTCGTTTACGAATTAGCACTACATTACATATTGTTGTAGCACTTATTGGTCTATTAATATCTACAGTAAGTTTCAGATTAGTCCTATACTTTGCAATATAAGTTTTTCCGGTAAGAACTATCGATAATATATATAATGGCCTTTCAGAAATAAATTTATTCGGTTTGTAGTTCATTTCTTTATTGCGATGAAAGGTATGAATTTATTTGTTAATTTCTAAAATATTTCTTAGCAACGTACATTTTATCAGCTAGGTAATCATCGATGTCTAAATTCCAGTTCACTTTTGGAAACACTTCATTTATACAAATATCTATTCAGACATTTCTAAAACTGTAGTGATCGAACATCGAATCATGTTTATCTTGTTCTGGATTTTGTTTTATGTTTAGTTGACAGCCAAAAATTACATAATCTGGCATATCGTATTAAATAGAGTTAGTGATCATTTATACCAAACTGAAACGAATTTGCGCCAGTTGGAACAGTTGTTTTCAGTAAACTGCCAATAATTAAAACTAATTGGAATATTCTGATTTTTGTATAGTTTAGAATTATTTCCATCTCCATAATTAGCTTCATATTCAACAATCGGACACAACTGTTCTATTTTTCTATAGTAATTTTACCGGTAGCTGGAACACTGTCTACAGATCCATCAGCTTTAAATTTAGGTTGTCTGTAAACAGAATTAGCATCGCTAGCGTTGCGTATGAATCTAAGTGTATATCCACCTTTCCAATAAATGCCAATAAAATCTATGATTAATCCAAATAAATATTTTAAAGGATAGATAATTCACTATGTTTATCAGCTCTAATTTTTTTTCCACTCCACGACCTTTTTCTACCATAGCTAATTGTTAATCTGATGATTCTGATACCGATGCTAGTAATGCATATTTCACAGTGAAATTATTCCGGGGTTATCAATACTTCCAATAATATTTATATACATCGAAATTTATATTTTTGAAAACTGGAATACAAAAAAATTGTAATAAAGATCGACAGTTTAATCTTTGATATAAGTACAGTTATAATGTTTGTGTTGCAGTCTAAATTGTTCATGTATATAAGCTTCATTCAGATATAAAAATTCATCCCCTATTGGTATATCAAACTCAATCCTTTTGGTAAATTCATTTAAATTATGTTCAGTTTGATCATTTGGTGGAAACGTTGATGTTCATAGATCAGAATTATTTTTTTCACCATCCATTTTATAAGAAAAATTGTTATAAAATAATATTAATTTTATTATATTTGATATGACTACTATAAAAACCTAAAAATTTAACTAACACTTTATATATATATTTTTGTAAAACCTTTACCTCTAAATAATATTTATCGTATATAGTTTTAAGGAGCTTAGGTTCATAAAACGTACCTATAATTGACTCATTTTTGCAAATCTTTTATTTAGTTTACTATTGGGCTTGTGAATAATAATTCAGATAATTTGAATATTTCGGTGAACCAATTAGGTATATATAATTTTTCTAATCTATTTTTTTTAGATTTACTAATACGAACTTAATCTCCAAAATAAAATTTTGGTTTAGCAGTTTTTAGGTTTTTTCCTTTTCACATTGACCAGAATAGAGGCTTCATTCTTTATATTTACATTAAGAGGCGTCATTTAGATTGTTCTATGAACCAAGTTATTGTAATTACTTAAAAATTTTGGTCCATTTTATATCTATTCATAGCTTCCTTGTATTGTAAACATCCTCACATTTTCTACTATTAAATCTCTCAAGAACACTAGCTTTCTTTTCTCTATATGTTGAATATTGTGTTAAATTGTAATCATTCATTTATTTTAGAAACAATTTATTGTAAAATTCTTTCTTACCATCTATTTGAAGATACTTAGGCTGTTGACAATTTAATATACTTTTAAATGCTGATGAAATATTTTCACCAGCTTTATCCTTATCTGGAATTGCCCACACTAACTTAAAAAGATAACATCAAGAACATGTGACATATACTTAAATCCCTTGTTAGTTTGGTTTATGTTTTTCAATGATCTAGAATTAACTTCTACGGAATCAGCTTGACACTGATAATCTATTCCAAAAATAAAATAGATGTTCTGCGATACTTTTTTCGAGCTACTTTATGCATTTCATTTGCAATTTCATGTTTTATGTTCCCTCCAATAATCATACACTGTTTATTATGTAAGATCTACAAACATTTCAATTTTTTGTTAGTTCATATAAAATTGTATCTCTTAGTTTATGTTCTTTACATTTAGGAGGTATACGTTAAAATAATCAGTAATAATTTACAATGCGTAGTTTATTACTACAGAACATTATATTGGGGTGTTTGGGTGCTTTGGTGGTTTATTGGGTGTATTAAAAATTTTAAATAATAAATTATTACTGAAGAACAAACTATAGATATTATATTTAAAAATTGGCAACTAATTGAAACATTCTTTAAACAAATTTCAGAGAGGCGAATAAAAATGGCCTATGATAGATGCGATATTTAATTTGGGGAAAAATTGAGAACGTTACGTATGATAATAAGAATTTAACAAAATAACTTATTTTGGATGCTACGAAAAATATTCTAGACTTACCTCAAACACCTTCACAAACATTTCTTGAAAGGGAGCTGTGTAAATATAAAAACTCTTATTATGTGTTTAAGCATATAGCTAACTGTAGAACAACATTTATGAGTGAGCAAGTAACGGAATTAATAAACGATTGTAGTGACCATATTTTCGGATTAATTTACGAAGGATGTAAAATATTTGTTGGTGATAATGAAGTAACGTTTAACGGTGATAAAATTATATTTTAAGGTATAAAATATATTAGAACCTATGGTTTGTTGATGTTGTTAACACACAAGGGTGTTTCACAGAGTGAATTCACAAACGTTTTAAAATATATATTTTTAGTTTAAAACTCCAGTAATGATAAATAGAGAGACATGGCTTAGCGTACGGAAGATAATGAAAGCTATTTATAATAATGAGTTTGAGTAACATGGATAATTGCCATTTTTTACGTGCTATGCATTGGTAAAACACGTTTTAACCAGATTTAATAATATAAAATTTTTCGAAAAAATAATTTTTTGGAAACAGTTTAACAGTGTTAGGGTTTTGCGTTTACGACATCCAACAGCATTTAAATAAATTTTGACATTTATGGCAACTCATATTCCGAGGTAATACTCAGAGAAGCCGTGCCAAGTTTAGGCGGTAGATCAAATTTTTGACATTCGTGAACTGCAGTAAAATAATTTCTTGAGTTTATGTAATCTGGAATGATTGAATAAGAGCACTTAAGTAGTGTATGTAAGATTAGGAATGATAATCAACGTTACGAGTCGGAATTACAAGGAAGATTGTCATTTCTTAACAATATAAACATTGGCAAAACATTCAGTTCTAAACATTTTTAAAAAACTTAGGGGAATAGTTTAAAAGTCCAAGGCGATGTTTTATGGTCTTCCTACAGAAATTTATACGGTTTGGCACCTGTAGCAACACACTTTCTAAGTTGCTCTTCAGAGAGTTCAAGCGAGGTATGTGTGCTAATGTTGCTATTCTATATTTTTGGGCTGCAATTTAAATAATTTTATTTTTAGGTTACTACACCAGGTATGACGAAAAGAGATACTTGGTTAGCGAACGGAATATTGGGATCGCTATTTATAATAATGAGTTAGAGTAACATGGATGATTGTACTTTTCTGAACTTTCTAAGACTTCGAAAAAATAATTTAAACAGCTTTAATAATCTGAAATTTAATGAAAATTTATATTGGAAACTATTTAGGAGTATAAGACGATTGTTTTAAGGACATCTAAAGACAATTATGTAAATTTTGGCTCCTGTAGCCTCACGGGTGCCGAGGTCCTTCGTATATATGCCGAGCCAGATATAGGCGGTAGATCACATATCGACATAATGAACATCACTTAAAAATAACATTTTTAGTTTATATAACATATAACATGTTGGAAGAGTGTACTTAGGTAGTGTACGTAAGATTGCGAACGATATTCTAAATAATGAGTGGAAATTAGAAGCAAGATGTAATTTCTAAACATTCTGAACATTATAAACATTGGCGGAAAGTTTCTAAATAGCTACAAAATTATTTATTTGTTTTGAATTAGGGAACTGGCTCAAAAGTCGTAAGTATATGAGTTACTGGATAAAATAAGACAATTAACATGAGGAAAACTATTTTGATAATCATTAATTGAAGACGAACCGGAAAACATGTACGATAATCGTCACTTAATCTACGTTAAGAGACGTAGTTGTTTGTATCTCCGCTCTACGATTCGGAAGTCGTGGATTCGCATTCTATCTGAGGCTGTGCAGGGTGCAATTCTGACACGGAAGAACTGCAAGGCTGTTGAAGTAGTGGCATATGAATTAGTTGAATAAATGTGTAGAAAAAGAAAATTAACACGTTAATATGTCAGTAGTGGAACGAAGCCACATTAAAGCGAAGCGGGATAGTATTTTAACTTACAACTCGTTAATTTTAAAAGAAACGTGACATATATATATATATATATATATATATATATATATGTGTATATTTTACAACTCCTTAATTTAAAAAGAAACGTTATGTATATATATATATATATATATATCAAAGAAATATCAGTATTGGTTACTAATCTAACAATGATATTTGTTATAAATTTGTGGTGTTTAATGGTTAGGAGTATTTCTAGCAACAGAAACAGCTAATTCATTAATAATAAAATGATTCGAGAATTTATCATATTATACTTTATAAATGGAAGAAAACACGTACGAATTTTACACAATTATTTAAATTAGTAATTTCATAGTACCCAATAAATAGTTACGTAAGTAAATATCGTATGCACCAGTTCCGTTTTTAAAAGTTAATGTACGTCAGTAAATATTTTGTACCGGTATAATTTTTGCCCATGTTATTGCAGAAACGTTTCATTCTGAACAAAACAGCAAGTAGGGCATTCCCTAAAATTCTGTACTTTTCTTGAGTTATTACTTGCGGTATTTATTGGTTTTTGCCTACTGAAATTTTTTCGTGTTTTCAGAAATAATTAATGAAACGTATTTTAACGTATCGTTAACAGAGAGATGGAAGTTCTCTTGTACTTTGATGTTCTGGTTGTTAACAATTTGGCATAACAAATGAAGGCTGTACAAGATGCTGTAGAGATTCTGTGTAAAGTAACAGGAGAATATCAATAAATAAGAACCCTCTTAGGATTTGAAATCAAGGAGAGTAGCACGTTTGAGGATCTCCCCTGCTGAGCCAGCATACTGCCCTGGAGCGGCTTACCATTTGTCGTCTTCTCTGCGTGGCCTACGGGAAACCAGGCCAGGCGAAATCCTTCCACGTAAAACCGCTTTCATGGCGGCGACTAATCAGCTTTCGTCCTGACCTCCGACCTCCCGAACTTGAGAAAAATGCTGTTCCTCGCCCGCAACGAAGTACATCCACCACCTGAGACTGAAGTTTTTCAGCTCACAGTGAAGTTGGCTGTTCTGGAGAGAAAATGAACAATAAACACGCTTCAAATACAACTGAATTTCACAGAGTTTTCATTTAATAATTATATTGAGAAAGTCATACAGTACAGTCAAAATTATTTAAATGGTTTTAACACACGTCAAAAGAACAATTGAATATTGGTTTATTCTTATCAACCTAATATATTGTAAAATCTCGTTACAGCCAGTGTAATGTACAGGTCAAAATCCATTTGGAAAAATATTAAGTATGTAATTTTGACAGCAATTGTTTTATGTTTTACCAATTAGTAGGTGTTGTAAGCTGTATTTTGGCATCATTTGTAATTTATCATAAGAACAGTTACTAAAGAATGTAATTTCACAACATGAATGTATAAATATAATGTAATATTTCCAAATATCACAGCTTACTTTTGTGAAAACATTCCTCTAGAATCACATGATTTGATTTATGTTACATTTTTATACGTTACATAATACGTTTTATTCAATTATTTCTGCACCCACAAAAACGCTTATAAATATGATGATGAAACCAATGATGATTTATCTGTCTCATTATGCATTTGCAACATGTATTACTACACCAGCCACGCAGAAAAGGCTTACTCACACAAAATGAAATTGATGTCGATGCAAAAACCAAAGGATTGTTGGAAAAAAGACGCAGTCTGTTCAGAAAATGTAATAAGGTTCAAGAATCCTTGCCGTCCTTATAGAAGAGTTTGTCATGCTACACATGGCTTTGCATATTTTTAAAAGTACATTTCATGTCTTCAAACACGTGTATAAGACAATACGTCTAAAAGTTCGTAAATAAGTATTTCATTTGTATAGTTCTACGTTAAAACGAAAAAAAAAAATAGATTTATCTTCTATTAGCTAAGATTAAGGGATGGTTGCTTTAAATTTGCGTAATTTCAGTGAGAATACATGTAAAATATTATGAGTGCATGGAACTTGCAATTGTTGGAAAATACTTATACCTCCCTTAATTTTCACTTCTTTGAGGTATATGAAACAGAGAGCCGAGGCCATGTAACAGCAATTAAATTCTGCCGCTATCAGGTTAACCAAGCCCAAGGAAGAATCTAACGAGCTATTGATGGAAAGTTATCTCGTGAGACGGAACACGATGCCGCAACTTTGAGACCGGAGAGTTTACTTTTAGCCCATGCCACGCCATTCATAGTTAGGCTCATTTTCTGCTCTTATGGCTAACGGAAACAGCCGTTCTGAGTTGTAACTCAACATAAGTCGAAGAGAATCTTGCAGCAACGACCTGTCTGCCGGACAAAGTTCACCCGAGCTGCCAACGTTGTAAAATTCGTTCGTCTTGTCACGCTTAGTTCGATGAAACGGATAATGTGTTTCCTAATGCGTGTCGAGAATCCGCAATGTAAGGGCGACTTCCAATTTACGTTAGTAACTTTATTCGAGTAAAAATAATATTTCAATAATTATTTAAATATTTTAAGTACAGAGTTGAAGCTTTATCTTTATTACTTCTACTCGCGTATTTTTAACAGGCAATTATTTAACGCAGTATATACGTTAAGACTGAGTGGGTAACAATGCAATTCTAAACTGCCATCATTGTTAAAAAATTGGAAAGAGAACTTTGTGTAGGGTTGCATTAATAGCAAACACGACTTAACTTTTTAACATTACATTAAATGTTCTTTCAAGAAAGACAATAATTGAAGGGACTGAAATAACGTGTGCGGTAGTATCTGCACGCGACACCAGCCTTTATTAAGTGAAATTTTTTACGCTTTCTGTAAACAACACATGAATGTTACATGTTACTTATACTATACAGAATCGTAGGAATTTCCAGTTACGTATGACAGTAACTGTAATATTATTTTATATTTAGCGGTCAGCGATGTAAACTACTGCTACATCATAGATTAAAAGTTTAAGTGGAGTGCTGAATTGTACAAAAAGTAGTAATATAAAAGTGAAACGATAATTCATAAAAAAAAGAAATCACTTTTAACACATTTAAAGGGTTGTGAAAAATCCGTGATTTAAATCAATAAATTTTGTTTATTTTCTATATCAAACCAACAATCAAGAAGTCGTTAAAATCAGGATACATTTAAGGTAAGGTATTTTTTTTTTCTTTACTAAAATTTTTAAATGCTCATTTATGCAGTCGTATTATTTATTCTTAGTACGTAAGAACTTTTGAATGATATTTATTTTGTTTATTTGAGTAAATTTTTACCTTCCATGTCGCTTGTAAGAATAGAGGTAGAAGCGCAAGTATAAACATGGTATTTAGGTTTTCCTGACATTGTAAACTAAAATAGGTTGCTTTGTAAAAGTGCTAACATAAGTGTGAAACAACTTAAGAGGGTGTGGTACATAATTCAACGCTAAAAGCATTAATATGTAACTGTAGGTTTCTTAAAGTCGATTGGCGAAAATTAAACAATAGCAATCCTAGACAATAGTTTTAGCCAACGTTTTAAACTAAATTGTTTCCAGTGTTGCGAACTTTTGAGGCACAATCTCTGACGCCGGGACCTCGTGCATTTAACTGCGGTGCAAGAAATGACGTGTAATGAATGAGTAATTCTGGATAAATATTTACTCATAATGTAGGCAATACCATTGTCTAGGATTGTCATTAAGTATTTCATCCATTCTGGCTTCGAATAAAGCGTAGAACTCAAACTATGTTTTCAGTGTTTATTTATCTACCACGCACTCTTAAGGGGGCAATTTCAGTTTCTTTACTTGTACATGACGTTTTATTTTACAAAAGTAGGCACAAAATTTAAGATAACATGTGTAAAATATCCTGTTTTCTTTAGTAAGGAATTTGTTTTTCACATGCTGGAGTAGCTTGTGTGGTCTCTGCAAACATGGTTGGGAAGCAATATCCCGGGCTGAGCCCCTGCCAGTTCTGGGCACGGCAGCCTGCGCAACAAACCCACACTGCGGTGCTGCCTACCTACGCGGGGTAGCGCCCACGGCAAACAAGACGTCCTCGCTGAGGCTTTCCTATGCGGCGGCATCTTCCCAAAGCTCCGGGCCGTGGTTGGGAAAGGGAGGAAGCAAGGTTTATTGGCAACGCATCGTTGCGCGGCCGCCTTCGACAACCGCTCCGCTGCAAGACGCGAGGCACGGCGCAGATTGGAAATCGAATAACAGAGTCTATGAATAAAAAAAAAATCTAGATTCAACTACGTAAGCATGCCTCCGAAGATATGGCAGAAGATTCAAGTAAACTAACGGCGGAATTCATAGTGGTGACATGAGCAAAACATATGCGCTCAATAACATTTATTTAAGCTGTATTATACAAATTTTTTTCTTCGACAAAGCATAGTGTATGTTCTTGGTAAACTGTTTGGCGTAATCATATTGGAATCTTTTATTGGTTTGCCATGCAGAATCATTACAAGAGAATTCCTTAAAGTTAACCTATAATTCTCTTGCAATGATTCTGCATGACAAATTAATGAAAGATTCCATTATTATTAATGTCAAGCAGATTACGAAGAATATAGGCTATGCTGTGTCGAAGAGAAAATTGTGATAACACGATTAAAATACATCTTATGGAACAAAAACTGAAAATTCATTAAAATTGTTTAACACTCCCTCTTAAGGTGGCCGTCTGGGTGGTTATATTTCACACGTTCGAAGACTAGATATGTGTTAGGGCGATATAACACGCTAATCACCATTCACTCTAGCCTCTAGGCGCAAGCCACTGGACTGGCGTGCAATCTTCTCGTTGACAACACGCCTCTATAACGTATTCAGTAGTTACCCAGCCCTTTTATGATGCTATATTAAAGGTGAAGGTGTTTTATACACGCCTATACCTAGAGACACTGGAAAATCGCGAAAATGTAAAAAAATAGTCTCCAATAAACTGTATTATATTAACTGTGACACGTGTGAACAGTTTTGGGACGAATCACACACGCTGTATGTCCAAGCTGCGTAGTTCTAACTGGGCCTGTTGAAGAAAGAAAAATGCTACAAATAAACTATAGCCAATGTCGATACAAAACATTCAGTGTTATATACATCACGTTGGAGCCTAGCAAACAGTCAACTATTTCCGCGATTTTCCAGTGTCTCTACCAATACCTTTTAAAAGACGTTGCGACAAGAATATTATTATTCTTAAAAACAAAAACCGCAAAACACCAAATTTAGCCATTTTAGGCCACTACAAAATAGGCTTTAATGATAAGGGGTGAATATGAAATGGGTATACATATGAATAATGGTTTTGAATGTTATCTAAGCAGATAACCTTAATGCGCTTTAAGCAGTTTTTGAGTGAGTGCGAGAGATTTTAGTCAGCGCTCAACATCGAGGTCTTTAGCGCTGGTGAGGGGAGACATGAGGTGAGTGTGGAGCAGCGCCGGAATGAAGAGGCGGGGGAAACGGGAGATCCCCGAGGAAACCCGACGACCAACGGCATCGACCGACACGATTCCCACGTGCGAAAATCTGGGGACCGACCACGCCGGGAATCGAACCCGGATCGCCTTAAACAGTTTTTAAATAATCATGTAACGCTTGAAGCCATACACACTTATTTGTGGCCTAGGCAAGCGGTCACCTTAGTTATTGTTGGAGATGACGGTGTATCGCGAAAATGTTTTGTGCCAACGTGACCTCGAAAACGCTGTAGTTAATTGCAACACATATGATTGACTGATGTACGTCTGGCACAATATAGCTGTCTGCAGACCAATAACAGGCTTCACATATTACAATAGGGGGCTTGTCATTGGCTCAGTCAAATAGGGTAACAGCTCCACGTACAATTGAAAGCCAGTAATATTCTGGTATGCTGAACCTATGTTGCAAGACAGCAAACAGGCAAGTTTTCCCACGATACACCATCATTTCTTGGTATTGTTTATTATTTCATAGTGCCTGAAACATATATTTCTAATTGTGAACATTTCAAGTAATAATTCTTTTAAAATTACTTCAAAAACCATTGCGTAATATGAGTACATAATCACAAAATAAGTCTTCATATGCGAACGTATTTATTATCTAAGGAACATTGCTTATTCGCGTTAAATTGATAGTAAGTACTTCAAGTGTGCTCTCTTTTTGACGTAAGTATTGACATTTGCGTAAGAAGTGCATTACGTAAAGGATGTCTACTATCACAATTTTTTCTTGTTCCATACAGCATACTTAATGAAAATTGAGTGGTAACTTAAAAAAAAAGTATACTACCTAAAACGTGTATGTGACGGAACGTAAAAATAAACGAAGAAGTGATTTCATTCCCTAACCTTAGAGTAAGTTATTTTGATACGTTTTGGTGCTTGAAACAATTTTGTATGAAAATTACCTCACTAGGTCTGGATTACTTTTTCACCGTACGGTGGCAAATTCCGGATTGAATAAATACAACGTTACGGTTACGTGTTATATTTAAAAAACCAGCAAGTTGAAAATGTTTAACTCTATTTATAACGCTGAGACATACAAGTTACTATCGAGAAAAATGCAATGCAGATAAAGAAAATGTTTCTAAGTAACTTTCAGATGTGGACCTACACAGGCCCTATGTATGTTATGCCCAGTTAAACAAGTAACAATAATACTACTGTAAAACTTTATTGTTAAGGTAACACGAAAATGAAAACACTGTAGTTTACATAGGGCACAACAACTGTCGCCACTATTTAATTTGCAAAATCTACCGCCACCTTTTGTGACGGCAGCATGATGTACGGTTAAGCACGTTTCCAGTATTTATAGTAAAAGATCATTCTTTTTTTTTAGATAGTAACAGCCTCGCTGTAAGAACCTTTCTAGAGTGTAACAAAATAATTACATCGATACGAACGAACATTTACGTAAACTAAACACTTAAATGTTTTTTTTCCAAGCCCAAAGCGTAAGCCTACGTAGCAATGATATTTTCGTAGCTTGCTAGCTTTGAAACTGACAGAAAAATAATAAAATCGCAGTTAATCAGAGAGTAAGCTGGCTTCATCTTGTGTTTAATTATACAGCAGAGCCATTTGTAACAGGTTGCATTTAAAACGGAGCACTATCATGCCTAGTTTTCAGATAGATGGAATACATCGGTATATTTAATTTATCATCAAAACTGTTGGTATTGGCATAGCCGTCTTTATTACAAGGCTGCGGCCTTAGATCTTGCAAACATGCCAAGAAGGGTCATTTTAACATTTATTTTGTCTTGCCAACGACAGTGGCTTCCCCTGATTCGTCGGCATGTAGGGCAGGATAACGAATCTGGTACAACTATTGTCGTTGGAGAGCTAAAAGAAGTGTTAATATGACCCTTCTTGGCAGGGTTGCCAGATATAAAACCGCGGCCTTCTAGTAAAGACGGTTATGGTATTAGTTGTTAGTTTTAGTACCTGACTGTACACTCATATACATATACACATACATATATGTACACATTAATTCAGGGTGTCCAAAACGGCCTTGTAAGCGTGAACTATTTTTGTGCTGCTAAGGATTTGAACCTACCGTCATAATTAGACAGTAGTATATATATATATATATATATATATATATATATATATATATATATATATATATATATATACATATATATATATATGTAACATTAAAGGAGATACTCTCCGTGCTGTGGTGCCACAGGGTTGAAGGCAGGGAGGGCACAAGTTGCCGAGAACTGTAGACACGTGTGGACGCGCCGCCTAGAGCCAGTGATTTCTGGTGAAAAGAATTCTGCATCAACTGTTTTCAATGCCTTACGTGCACACCTGCAACTCTGGTTCGTGGTTATTAGCAGAATATAATAGGACAGAGGCTTGGCTCATTTGACTGCACCAACCAGAACAATGTCACCGCGACACCACACGTCCGTGATTTGCGAGTAGGAACACGAGACGCCGAAAATTAAAAACTTCCAATCACTGGTCATGAAGCAGAGGAACAGGTATTCGCATAAGGCATTGAAACAAATTGTTGCAGAATTATTTTCACCAAAAATCACCGACTCCAGCGCCTCCGTATACGAATGACATTGACATATCTGTTTATTGTGTTGTGACCAGTCAGTAATAAGCGGCACCTACATGCCAGCGTGTCAGTGGCTGTAGCGTCAACTAGCGCACAACCATATACTGCCCTACCTGCTAACAACCCACGAGCCGCCACTGGTCATCGTACAACACTAGTGCCACATATTGGTACACGCGAAATGTTATCGTACAACATATTGCTGTCACCAACACCTTCGTAACCTATTTAGCACAACATTCCCGTAGTTTGAATATCATACTGCCGTTTCTGTACGTACTTACACATACATATCGTCGTTGCCACGACAATATCCCATATGCGCAAAAATGACCAGCATTAAGTTCGCAGCTGCTATGGATAGTGTATGGCAATCTCCTTAGGATTGCCGATTCCTTCTGTGTGTCTCACGTACCCACAAATAATCTATATATATAAAAGGAAGTGCCCCACTCACTGACTGACTGACTCATTCATTCATTCATTATCAACGCCCACTGGACCTAGAAACGTGAAATTTTAAAGGAAGTTTACCCTTGTGGCGTAGGCACGCACTAAGAAAGGGAATTTTGAAATTCGGCTATTAAGGTGGTGAAACGGGGTGAAATGTATTTTTTTTGCAAATCTTTGATATTTCTCGAACCCGACGGGCTATCGTCCAATTATTCACTTCGTTAGGTCGCAAATACAAATGTCTAGAAACAAATTTCAGGATTTTTCGAAATTTTTCTATTAAGGAGGTGAAAAGCCGTTTAATTCGTTTACAGTAAATCCTCTCTTCCTCTTAAATCACCTGAGATATCGAAGTGATTTTTTCTTTAAAATGAAGCTTACGCAAATACCTAAACATTAATTTCAGGATTTTTCAAAATTCGTTTTTGAAAGCCGGTAAAAAAATAAAACAGTTTTTTGATTAATCAGTCGTATCACCTAAACCGTTAGAGACATCGAGGTGGCTTTTGTCTTATAATGAAACATAAGTAAATACCTAAAAAATAATTTAACGATTTTTGGAAATTCGTCCTTGAAAACCTATAAAAAATATAACGTGTTTAAGAATAATCTTTCGTAACACCTGAAATAGTTCAAAATTTGTTTCCTCTTTATTTCTTGCTTATAGTTAAACCTCTTTGGACTATAGCCTGTACACGCGAAATAACTCTCATGGCCTGTCTTGAATAATTTGTAGTTAAGTCTGTGGAGTTGCGGGTTTTTTTTTTTTTTGCCAACCCACCATAAATAAAACCTCTTTGGACTGTAGCCCGTACATACGAAAGTATTATTACGGCCTGCCTTTAAGTATTCACTCGGGTATTGTACAAAGTTTGTGGTGTGAGAGGGGTGCGGTTACGGGTTCGTATCCTGTGCAAGTCTTTGCGATGGGACATGACATGACATCATACGAGCATATTGCGTGCGCTCTTTACACTGAGCTAAGACAATTTATAGTTCACTGTTATTGAGTACGCTAGCTGTTAAATGCCTTCATCACATATTTTATCCAGAGTTACTGTTTCTATTACATAATTTCACGCGGGCAAAGCCGCGGCCGGGTAGCTATTTTGTAGAGAAATAAAGATGAATTAAAAACAAAGATGTTCTGCAATTAAAGTACCCTCAGCGTAGTGGACTGGATAAAGCTGTTTGTATTTGTTGTTATAAAGATATACAGAGAATATAGTATCACCATCAATTAATACGTTATTAAAATTTAGTTACTCTTTTCTATAGTACACGCGGGCGAAGCC
>PNEQ01106805.1:0-14838 GCA_003012365.1 Medauroidea extradentata
CTTCACTTACCTGAAAACAATGTTTCAACTAAAATTTTTAAACTAACTGTCCACAGAACTATTAAACACGATGGAAGACATGCCCACCTGGTGGCACTATTGCATACCAAAGAACAATCCTCATAACCATAGAGTCACTGAACAATGAGCAATGTTACACTGTGCCCCTTGTTACACTGTACCCCACCTTCCCCTAAATATAATCACAAAAAATACTGATAAATTAATTTGCGTGTATAGCTTTATTTTCTTATCTTGTTCATTTCTAACGCGAAAGAATTCATCGAACTTGCTAACTGTCCACAAATGTTAAATCTATCTTCATGTACTTACTCTTTACCTGATCTCTTTCAAGAATAGTCTGGCTTATCTTTCATTAAAGGTATAACGTAACTACTACCATGTCACTAACAAAATCGTTTAAGAATAATAATTTATGGAATTAGCCCCAGAGCATAAAAATACACGTAGACTTGTATTTTCTTTTGAATGTCGCCAACTTTTTTCTGCGACATTGTACATGAAAACGAAGTGTTCAGTTCAAATAAGGTTAATTCTACTACAGGATAGAGAGAAAATACGTTTTCTTATGGGAGAGCTTGGCACAAGGAAAATTTCGGCCACTAGTTTCGCTTCAATCGTTGTGTACCAGATAAATACGAAACCGTAGTAAAATGAAATTAAAATAAACTTGGAAATGATAAAACTATTTTAACTTAAATTTAAAGTGAAAAGAAACCGATTTCACATTTAATTTTTCAACTTAATGCAACTTAAAATTCAGGAATGCTCTGTGATTGGTCAGTTTGGTGCACTACCGATGCCAGCGCTCAAGCGGCAGAAATTTTTCCTGAGGCAAACTTATAACATTGATCTTTCTAACCTGTAGTAGGATTAACCTTAGTTCAACTCAGATACCGTGTCCGAAACGACTATTTCGGTTACTAAATCAACCATGTGACCAGGTTAGTGCAGTAAATATTTGAGAATTTAGGGTATTAAATTTACTGAGGTGAAGTAGCATGCGAAATTCCCAAATACCTCCGTAAATTCGTCGGCTGCTGTTTACTTACGTTTTATACTCCGCTTTTAGGCTGAAAAACATATACATATCCATTAAAACAGTAATAACGTAAATTAAAAGCCCGTATTGTTATTTTGTATGTAGAAAAAAAATATTTTTAAATTTACTAATACATTTTGTATTTTCTAAATAAATCAACCCTAAAACAAAATAAATATTATAGTAGAATTCGTAATTTAGGATGTGAAAGAAACAGCCAATTAGTTTATATATAATAACGAATAAAGAATATATTCAATAGTGGGGAAAAAAAAAACTACACCGAAATACCAACAAGTAATAGCTTCCAACTTTGCCGCACGCAGCACTGTTTCATTACGTTCGAATCTATCCACTCCAAATTCCCAAACCCTACATATGTAAAAGTTTCGCTTCGGAGTCATGGCTAGACACGTAATGGAATTCTTCGTTTGTTGGCCAGACTGTTTGCACTACACCTCCATGTAGCAACAGTTTGAGAGAGGAATCGCCCTGTTATCGGCACGCACAACAATCTTCGCGCGTATCATGTCACACCTTGCTTGCTCTTGTACTCCAGTGGAAGAAGTGTCTAACGACCATCCAAGAAAATATACAAATGTTAACCTAGTTTGCTGGATTGTCCTTACCTTACCCGAAAGCCTTAAATGTTAAGCGATGACAAAAAATATCTCACTCGATGACTTACTTAGTTGTTAATTGTAAGTTTTCAGAGTTTTACACAGCAGGATCTAGATGCCGGGTCTGAGCTACGGAAACTGGCATGTGATAAGAGCTATATTGGTTCGTGCGTCGACAGCCGTGTCGCCTTTATGCGCGGGACGAGAAAACGGCGTTCAGTGTTTCGGTCGTTGACTTTCTCATGTGGGACTTTAAACGGCGACCCTATTTTCTATTGAAAAATGGTTCTTACTGTTTACTATGCCTATTAAAGTGCTTAATTGTGACAGATGTAGCGATAGTTTAATATAAGAAATTTTAAAGAAGTATTCCTTTTTAAATTTTGCAGCCTTAAGTAATGACATTTTCTTGCGGTAAATTTCTAATAATACATTTCCGTACGGAGATTCTTACGAAACTGAATGTGAATGATTATTTCCATGACACCTGGGAAGGCGATGCATACATAATACACACGCGTGTAAATACACATATGCGCTTAAGAACCCTATACAGCTGACGCAGGAACATCGTTGCAACGTGTTGGGAATAAGTTTTTTTAAGCGTTTCTACTCAACAAGTACTCGGTATTTTTGTCTTCGAAAATAAAACACATTTAATTTAACTAGCTAAAAACAGTTATTTTTAGAATGCTGTCACGTAAAAAATACCAACTGAAATAGAGAGGCATGCACTGGACCTTACTACGTACTTTCCATAAATAAATGATACCTAGAAAACAAAAAATAGAGAAGCATAGCATTAAATGTGTTTTACTTTCCAAGACAAAAATATCGAGCTCTTGTTGAGTAGAATCTCTTAAAAAAAAAACACTTACTCCCAACACGCTGCAGCGATGTTCCTATGTCAGCTGTATAGGGTTTTTAAGCGCATATGTGTATTTACATGTGTGTTTTATGTATGCATCGCCTTCTCAGGTGTCACGGAAATAATCATTCACATATTTAGTTTGGTAAGAATCTCCGTGCGGAAGTGATATATTTGAAATTTATCGCAATAATATATCATTACTTAAGGATACAAAATTTTAAAAGGAATATTTCTTTAAAACTTTTTATACTTAACTCTTGCAACATGTGTCAGAATTAAGCACGTTATAAGCCATTTAAAAACATATTAAATACCATTTTTCAATTTTAATGACAGGATTTTCGAATTTACATGTTACAAGGACTTTGGTTTCTGTAATTTAATGTTATTGCGAAGCTTAAAATGTCTTCAACATTAAATTCGTATGAATTTTCAGTTTATTGGAAGTAAAGTATTCAAAACCTACAAACAGGACGTATTTTATAAGAACCAGTGTGATCGCTAAAAAAATGAAATTAGTATGATAACCAACTTACTTGTCTGTAACAAACTGAATTCGATGATAGTAAATTATTCGAATATTTTTAGCATTTGAATTAGAAACACATTTTCTTTCGTTTTCGTGGTGTGTTTTGTAGTACAAATAACTATCCTTATACTTAAAAAGTAGTTTACATTAAAGTAAAATACCACGTTGAAATACAAAACCACTAGGTCAATTTTAAAATAATCCAAGTAATGGTTTTTCTATTGAAACTTTTTCTATGTAAGTGAGTAGGCCTGTGGCTATTTGGTTAAGAAACAAACACTGAAACAGAACACTGATGTGGTGCATAATTGGGTAAAACATACGTTTAATTCATCAATAACTGGAATGATCTTGGAGGTACTTAATTAATTTGACTGCTAGTAAAATAATCTTATTTCCGTCCTTAACTTTTCCTATTCTGAATATAAGAGGAATCTCCGGTACAGCACAGCTAGAGCCAGGATTTTCAGTGAACGTCCGTTGATCTGACTTGAACGACGTTGTATTACGCCCGCTTGGTAGTAAAATGTGTTTTTGTTATTACACCATACCCGAACGCTATAATGCTTTTAAACGTTTAAAAGACCTTTGATTTTCGCTTTGATTTTGCTCAGTGATTGGGGTTTTCATTCTCACGTATCAGTGTTCTGCCCAGGCATAACAGACGCATGGTGTCGCAGTAACTTTTTTCCTGACTGGTGCAGTCAAATGAGAAACGTCTTAGCATTAGAACATGATAATGATAACCGTGCAGTCGAGTTATAGATGTGCACAAAATATATCAAAGCAGCTGGTGTAAAATAATTTTCAGGAAAATAAAGGGTCCCCAGACATTATTTATAATAGAAAAGGTGGGATGAAAAAGGATAACATTCTATATTTTACCAATATTTACTGAGATAGCCAAGTTGTACTTTACACGTAACTTCATCGGCCAAAATAAATAAATAATTCCATGATTCCTTACACTGCTATAGGACAAAGTTATTTGAAATAAGCTATAAAAACAAAACGTTCCCTTCTTAACCTCAACCATGATTGACTGTTCATTGCAAGAGTCGCAGCAGTAGTGTATTTACGTAGTCCAAAGTATTGCAAATAAACATTTGTAACGTCGTAAGTGTAGATATCATGGCATAGAACATAATCTTCTTGTAATTAACAGCACTTATATTATGAAAATAAGACTGTACATTATAGTAAGTAGTAAGTGGTAAAATGTACTCTTGATATTGTTGTAGCTGAAACCTACCAGCCGTAATCGAAAAACCAAATAATAGCGTTCAACTTAAACACAAACTTTCATCAAATGTAGCAACAGAGCCAATGTTTGTTGAAGTCTCATCGAATAGCATTTTATATGAAATCGCGGCCTGCTAGTTTACTACTAGGTGCCCACAGGCGAAGCATTAACGCACGTATTATAGGTGACTTACTGTCTTCCCTTTCCGTTACTAAAATATATAAAAGAAAACTAAGGCCCAAATAACTCTAAATTCGCTGTGACCACTACGATCCACGAAAATATAAATGCAAATTTTCTAACAGACAGCTTTTTTCCTTCTAACACTGCTGATTGATTCTTACGGTTTCTACAGGAAAAGAGAAAATAATGAACAATTATTATGCTGTGTAAGAAGTAGGACATTACGTCTGCATACTAATCTGTGTGTTAGTCATACGTCACGTTATTGATCAAATATTGTCAGAATGTTTTCTATTTGCCTTTGAAGTGACGGCGATATTTCGTGGTAAACACAAAATATGTAGGTATGAATTATAGAGACAGCGAGAGAGTTGAGGGTAGACAACAATTTTATCGTAGTGTAAGTACGTTTTCATGCCCGAAACAGTTGCAAACGATATCTGTCACACTACTGTATTTCTATAAACATCTGTTTTCAACTAAAGAAAATAATGTTTTTTAGCTTGCCACAAGTTTTTCTTCAGGGAACACGGTGTCTAGATATAACTATTTATACAGTTTCTTCTAATATATATTTTCTATTCGTACCGGTTTTTCAATGTCCAAATAATGTACTGTACATGAACCGTTTAACTTATGAAAACCAACATCATTGTTTTGATAATAATTTTGATTAATATTTTACCTGAATATAAATCAGTTGTGTCATATTTGCTGAAATTTAATACAGGATGTTGGAAAATAAGGAGCAGAAAACGAAACCACGTATGGGTGTGGGTCTGGGGAGCAATTTTGGGTTAAGATACCTGTAGGCGCAAACCAACCGTTATGCCCCTGTGAGCATTTATAATTATGAGCACATATGGCAACGTCACGCTTAGAGAAATATCGTGTGTAATTGAGCAATTAGGCGAAGTAGTATCCTTCGCTAATCCCTCGTCCCTTTTTCAGAGGGGTGTTGGGCTAGGGTAGGTTGTAAAAGTTTACGTTTCGAAAAAAAAAAAAAAGTATTGCTATTACACACTTACGTTTGGTTGTAGTAAAGATTCACAGAAAGTTACGAGGGACAAACAAAACATAAAACATCTATCACATTTTCTTGTCAACTAGGCCTACATCAAGTGTTCGAAGTGCCCACCTTGCACATCGTCGCAAAGCCATGCGACATCTTGTGACAAAGTCACAACAAGACATGCTAACGATTTGGGGATGGTCCCTTATTTCGCCGGTAGCAGCTACAATTCTTGTAGCAAGATCTTCGGGAGAAGTAACCTCTGTACCGTCGTAAACCAGACCTTTCATCCAACCCCAGTAAAATAAATCGGGCTTAGTGAAATCAGGCGACCTTGCCGGCCACGGCCTTGGACCTCCTCTACCCATCTACTTCCCAGCTGCCTAGCACGAAACACACAAGGCTGTAGACGCCGCACACGATGATGCCCATTGCGCGACGTTGCCAAGTGTTCTCGTAATTAGACATGCTCACAGGGGCTTAACGGTTGTTTGGGCCCGCAGGTATCTAAACTCAAATTGCTCCTCAGACCCACACCCATGCGTGGTTTCATTTTCTGATCCTTATTTTCCGACATCCTGTATACGTCTTCGAATGTGAATTATTCATTTACCTCTTCCGGAAACGTTGTTCGTCACGTACAGGTCATTCATTATTATTCCACAGTGTTTAGAATGTCTTCTTTCAATCAGATTCATGGATTGTCTTGTTCTACAATGTTAATATGCCATAAATTCTTCGCTATGAGAGTGTACCCATGTCACGATTCCGCCGAACATATCAGTCCAGCTTTCAGAATGTAAGAGAAACGAAATGTGTTGTTTATCTAATGAGCCGGCTTTATGAAACTTATATATATATATATATATATATATATATATATATATATATATATATAATTTACTTAATACGGGAGTGTCTTCAAGTCTACTTCAATTTTGCTATTGCTGTAAGTAGTGATAGTATAGGGCTCACTGCTTTGTTATTGGACAAGGAGTTGCTAATATACCGTTTATGAGTTTGTGAAATATTTTAATATTTTAGATACATGTCATAACACTGCTATTATATCTCAGAGAGAAACAAAACAACAACACATTTTAAACAAGCCGAATGAGCGTAAACTTACATCGAATTAATGTTTCGATAATATTGGACAACAGATCAAATGTATATGTAATTTTATTTTACATAAGTAAGTTGACATATATTAATTGTGTATTACTCGAACAGTTTTTTTAGACTAATAAATTGTGAAAACAACATTAGAAACATTTGAAGAAGAAAAATATTTAATCTATGTTACAAATAGGCCCAATTTATCACCTCACAATAAATACTGCACAACTCATTTCTATTACAATTATTTACGCTTTATTTCATTGTTTTTTATATTATGTATCATGTTTTGCTATTAATTTCTTATAAATAATATTTGTTTAAGAACCGATAACTACGTGTCTGCCAGCTAAAGCCAAGGCAGATAGGTTTGCGAAATTCTAGAACTACAATAATAAACTTATTATTACTTCAGGGTGTGGTTTCCTGAACATTTAATTGCCATTTTCGGTTAAGTTACAATAATAAACTAAAATTAACAACATTTATTTTATATAAGTGTACATTTGTTAAAAGAATAATTTTAACTGATCACAAAATGGCGTATTTTATTTACTCAACTTAAATATTTACCCGGTTAGAAAATTTGAGGCAATTTGCTGTTTGCTTGATATGAACATCTTGACATAGAACAATTCCTTGCGAGCCTACTAAAAATATCGGTAGTTCATAAGTTATTAATTTCTTCAGGGAATGTTTCCTCTGTTGAAAAAATTAGGGCAATGTGATTTAAATTTTAAAAGTATATGAGAATATAAGTACTGCTTACATGTATAGGGGTAGTAACGGTGTTCATAATGAGAATATATTTTGTTTACTGATCTAAAGTTACACAAATTTCACCAACGAGAGTATTGTGACTCGCATGTGTTGTGGCCTTCAATGTTATCCTTCAACCGCTGCTTGTGTTGAAGGAATGACGGTCGGCCGAGCTGTCTGAAGGTTGTGTGGGCAGCTATGTGAACATGGATATAGCTGAGACGCAAGAAGGCAGGCATTCTGGCGGGGCGGGATTGGAAACCAGCCTGGAATGGCCGGGTAGCTGGTTGAGCCAACGAACATACCTGTCGTGTTTCCCTCTCGTTGCATTCCTATACCACCTGCGCTTTTTCATTTCGAATTCCGCAGTTTTTTTTCTTCGTGCCCTCCACTCCAACATGAGTGAAAAATATTTTGGAACTTGTGTGATAGAATTTTAGCTAGGTATCGCCAACAGTAAAAATTCCATTAAAAATTTTACAAATACGCAAATTAAATATAATTATTACTAGATGTTGATCGATATGATACTAACTGTTTTTAAATTATAAAATGTTTGTCATAATGTTTAGCAACTAATTCTGACGTAATATGACTATATTTCTTGCTTTAAAGACGCGTATTTAAATATTCAATCGTTGATTCCTACACGTCAAGCGAAAACGCTGGTTAATCAGGAAAAAAAAAAGAAAACCATTGGCAAGTAACATTAGCATCTTCATTTTATCACAAGTTAGCCTTCAAACAACTGTAAGATTATGTCAATTTCTCAATTGGTAGGGACCCTGGTTTTCCGCGAAAATAATTTTGACCCACTGTTACAGTGCCTTACATGCAAATCTGCAGTTCTGCTTTGTGGTCAGTGATTGGATATTTTAACTCTCTCGAGCCTTGGGTTTCTACCGGCAAATCACAGCTGTGAGGTGTTGCAGAGACTTTATTGTAATTGGCTCATCAGACAAGAGATATACGGCTATTCATATAGACACGCTGCCAATAACCATGAAGCAGAATTGCAGATGTGCACGTAAGACACTGAAACAAAGTGGGGCAAAATTTTTTTCGCGAAAAACCAGGGTCCCTATCAATTGGACCTAATTTGATTTTAGGCCTCTTTGAATGTACTAAGCTAGTAATAGAGATAAGCAGCTGAATACGTGCCTAATCATGTGGTATCACTCTATGAGTGAGCAGCTATTGAGAAGCTGATGTCTGGATAAGTGCACGTATATATTTGGAGGCTGGCGTACAAATCAGTAAAACCGGTAACGTTTTCCTATCTAAAACTATACGTAACAGGAGTCTGATCATAGCACCGCAACTAAATTCCTAACCAAATGAAAAAAGGGTTTTTAAAACCTACTATACCATCCCTTCATCTCTGAAACCGTACATTAGGATACTTTTGGGTAAAATGCGGATATTATAAAAACAGTTACAATGCCTAGAACTAGCTGGCAACTGCGTAAAAAGAAAAATACATCTTCAGCATGGTATGCAAATATGAATGTTACCAGAGCTTGAAAAACACAGAATCTTTTTAATGTGTTTGTGTTATAAATTTGCAAACGCGAAAACATAAACAAATAGTAGTGATAGGCTATTACTTTAAATAATACTCAACAGATAAAGCTTAATTATTTATGTACAATAGGTTTACGTTTCCACATACTGCAAATTTACTATTATTCTACATGAAAAACAAAATGTTCACTTATCATGGCTTATAAACCGGTTATTTAACATGGTACTTAAGAAATATTTTCCAGAATTCACATGTTATTAATTGAAGACGTTCTGACGCATTTGCAAAACCTTTCAATTTCTGTACAATGACGTGTTGTTCACTGTATAATCACCAGGAAGTTTTTGTTGATAGTTACCTAGTTTCATACATAGTTTTCTCCAAATATTTTACCTTTTATTATTCCTTATAATTATGTTAATATTTGCTTGACAGGTCGTAATTATACGGTAGTCTAATACTCCATCTACCTGCATCATACGGAGTGTATATTATAAAAATATATGATTGCAAACCGCACTTCTCTATATATAAAAATGAAAGCTGACTGACTGACTGACTGACTGACTGACATATCAAACTGCAGCTCAAACCACTGGACCTAGAATCGTGAAAATTTTTGTGGGAGTTCCCTTCAGGTCGTAGGCGAGCACTAAGAAGGGATTTTTCGAAATTCGACCTCTGAGGGGATGAAAAGAGGTGAAATGTGTTTCCGAAGAAACGTCGATAGAGCTCGAACCCGACGGCCAATCATGATGGTTTTTACTTTAATAGGACACTCGTAGAAATGCATAAAAGCCAATTTAGGGATTTTTCGAAGTTCAACTTTTAAGGGGCTGAAAAGACCTTAAATGTGTTTCCAATCAACTATCGATATCTATCGAACCCTTCGGGATAGAGAGTTGTTAGTCACTTCAAAATATTTCTTACGTAAATACACAAAAAGTCATTTTAGGTTTTTTTTAAATTTGACTCCCAGGCAGTAAAAAGGGGCAAAATGTGTTTTTTATGAATCGTCTATATCTTTGAAACACAATTGGCTATCGTCGTGATTTTAACTTTAATTGATTAAATTTACAAATGTTTATGACAGGACTCAAAATCGTTTCTAAATTCTTTATATAAAGGGGTGAAAATACGTGAAATGTGTTTTCGATTATCCTTCCATATCTATCGAATCAATCGAGATATCGAAGTGCTCTTTGCTTTAAATTGGTGCTTTTGTAAATATCCCAAGTACCATTTAAAATATATTTTCCGAATTCGGCCCTAAACTGGATAAAAATGGGGTAATATGAGTTTTCGAACTCATATTCGATATATATCGATCCCATAGTTTTTTATATAGCGAACAGATATTTGTTTAGGATTGATGCTTACTCAAATACCTAAAGAGTAATTTCAGGAATTTTCGAAATTTGCCACCTAAGGACGTGAAAAGGGGTGAAAAGTGGTGAAAAGCGTTCTCAATTAATCGTCGATATATTTTGAACCCAACGGGCTAATATTGTGTTTTTTACGTCCACGAGATACCAATAAAGTATTCTAAAACGTGATTCAAGGGTTTTTCGAAACTTACCCTCTTAAGTGGTGAAAAGACCTTGAACGTGTTTTAGATAAATCCTCGATATCTATCGAACCCGTCGAGATATACAATTAATTTTTGCTTCAGAATGATGATTACAGAAATGATCCCAAAACGGTTTTCAGATTTTTCGAAATTCGATTTCTCAATAGTGTGCAGGGGTGATGTTTTTTTTTATAGTGAATGATCGATTTTGATTCGACTGATCGGGCTAGCGATGTGATTTACACTTCTGTTGGATACTTATACAAATGTCTAAGATGTAAATTTAAAATATTTCGAAATTCGACACCCAAAAGAGTGAAAAAGCACAAAATTTGTTTTCCATCAACCCACGATATCTATCTAACCAGTAGCGATATTGAGGTGTTGTTCGCGTCAGAGCGATGCTTACGTAAATATAAAAAAAAAAAAAAAAATATATATATATATATTATGTACGTAATTTTTTTCTTTATAAGAAACGTGATTATTAAGAATAAAACTTAGATGGTCAATAATCAAGGCAGACGATCCGAAAAGCAGGAACGAACAGCGAGAATCAACTTATACAGAAGTTTCACTACAGTAACCTATCGAGACGTGGTGTTGTACAACCTCTATGAGCCCAGGACACAGATATATATATATATTTTTTTTTTCAATAAATTTTATTTTCATGAATTATTTAGACGTTACGTGACGCAGTTGTTTGTCACTTAGGTCTAAACTCCGGGAGGTCTGGGCTCGAATTCCGTTAAAAGCTGCGAGCGCACGTTCAATTCTGAAACACAAAAACTACAAGGCAGATCGAATTAGTGGAATTTACATGTAGTCTTTAAAAGGGGTAAAATTGCAGTTCGCTTTCCACTTAGGTTCCTCTACAAAACCAGCTGACATATCGTCGGTATACTGCCAAAAGTGATTAAGTCATAAATGCTATTTCGTTTAAAAGCAGTATTAAATTGTAATTATTAACAAAAATATGGTATGTTACTATACTGTGACACAACAGTACGAAACGACGGATAGACTTTAAACTTGGGCAATTGTTCGTGAAGAACATATACATACCTATTCCTAGCATTTTTATAAACTTATCTCATTTTGACTTTTGTCACTTTTGGAAGTAAACCGACGATATATCATCTCACTAATCTCAGGTTTGGGGCACCAAATACGTTTCCGCGAAACCTTTACCCTCTGAAATTTTGTAATGTCAATGATGTTAAAGTGAATATTTTGAAAATTATATTTGAGGGCACCGTCATCAATGGTTGTGCACAGGGTAAAATAATGTTTCTCATTCCATTAACCTCTTACCTTAGGTGCCTGTAAGTACCCCACAACGTCAAATAGGCAGGGCTATAAATAAGGCCCAGGCGAAGTCGCTGTTAGTGGCAGGGTCAATCTTAAGACTGCTTTTCGCGTGGGAAACTATAGCTACTTATCCTGCTGCAGTGTTAGTTCAGCTAGCCGCTTGGACATTCTAATATTTAATTAATGAAGTATCATTTGTTTTATGTACGAAGAGATTATTCTGTTAAAGTAAATATTATCAGTTACGAATAATACTCGCGAGCAAAGCCACGGGGGACTGCTAGTTTGTTATAAATGTTTCCGGCATGTCTCTTTAATTAAAACATTTGATTCTTTTTTACATTCGACTTCTTTGGTAGTTAACGCAGCGTTAAAATCACTTTTCAAAGTCTTTCCAGTCAGTTTTTGTTAGTAAAATATTTAAAATTTATTGAAAGGATAAGCTGATGATTGTAATTATAAGAAGGAGATATAATTTTCGTATATTGTGAAAATTACACATACCAAAATAGTACGTAGTCTGTAACCCAAGAGTAATTTTTTTATAATTCAAATTTATTCGCAATGTAAATTATTTGATACTTGACAAACCAGTAAGTGTTTGAATATGTACGCTATTTTTGAAATTTTACTAATATGGAAAAAGAAAATGCTTTAATATTTGTCGTATTTTAGCAATCTCTAATTTTCATAAAATTACTAAGGATTTTTTTCTGTTACAGCTTTTCTGTCCAGAAGTATTTTGTGTACGAATACTGAATTCAATACATAAATATTTATTTATATTTAATAAATATTTAGTAAGTCATATAAGCCCACTATATAATTTATTTATTTTAATCAATAGTAACATCAGTGTTCAGCATTCAGACAGATATTCCTCAGAAAAATGATGGATCAGTATTTAGATATTAGCCTTGTGTTTGGTGTTAGGAAGCCAGACGCATATAATGGAAAATAATAATTCAAGATGGAAGGAAGTTTCATCATTACTTACTTTGTGATTAACTGTAGAAATGAACATTACCAAGGAATTTAGAAGATTAAGTTTTGACCGTCTAAGCAGAGTCTTTTGCCTACCTGTCGTGTTCGCTGCAAGCCCCGACGACAAACTACTGTCCAAATTATTCAACTGTGAATTATTTTTGCGGCAGCGGACACGAAAATTCACCCGTCTTCCTTTCGCTTTCTCCTCGGTCGACTTCTGCTCGTCGTTATTGCAGGAGACGTAATTTGTTCAGGGCTTGATGTAGCCTACTTTTGTGCCTGCTTACGGCTGAGATATTAATGCCCTCCTCAGGTTTTATGAACTTCCATGCAGCGAAAAAGGAGGGGGGATCGTAATAAAACTCACCCGCTGGATGCTTTTCATATAAATTTCGAGCTTCTCCCATCCTTTTGCATGCTACCTGCTGAACGTTACCCACAGCTCGTCTGTAGCTTCAGTGAGCAAGCGAGGTGTGGTGAAGCAGCGTCATGGACCACAATATATATTTCCAAGCAGGAATTATTTATAAATTGAGAATGACAGGAAATTTTTTTCAACACGACGAACGAAATCCTTGAAGCTGAAGTAAATGTCAGAATACATATTTCGCGAAGTTAATAATCAGTAACGTTCTGAACAAGATTTATGTGGCAAACACTTTAAATATTAAAATATTTCCATTTTAAGGGTTTCAAAGTCTTTGTGTGTCGCTTTAGGTACCTAAAGAATTAAATTTGTTTGTACCCTGGTTATTAAAATTTAATTACGGGTCCCAGAACCATTATGCTTCATTCTTTTAAGGAATGATAATAACCTTGAGAATATACTTCTTCTTTTTTTCTCCAGTATTTTTAACTATTCTTGTCGGGATATGTGGTAGTAACAAAGTGAAAAAAATTGTTCATAATACGTCTAAAAATTAAAAATAAATGGTAAAATATTTTATATTAGTCTGTGGAAAATGAAACGGTCTTTATTACTCTCGTTTCCAGAAAGTTTACCAATGTTATTTTAGCTATCGAAAACTCTTAAGTGTGTTTACCTTTTTCATGAAAAACATAATATAATAACAATGTTTCTTTTCTCAGTAGTCTCATTTTTCCCACCATTTATGAAAAAAGCTTTGCTTTTGGACGAAATTTGAGGACGTTCATATGTACGTCATACCATATACAAACTAACTCAGCTGATCAAAATCCCGTCTCAAGAGATATACTTCTAAACTTTTTCAAAGTCATCAAAAGGCAATCTGGTCGCGGCATTGCACCTTTATTTACAACCTATCCTTTTTTGTTGAACTATCACTGCGCTGCATGTCATTCGCGCTCGCGAAACCCGTAGCACCAATAGAGACCGCAGATATTTCATTACTCAGTATCATTAACTCCTGTGCCTCTTTTTCGCCCCGGTCCATTAATTTCTTTGTAAAAGGATTTATGCCATGAATACAAATGTGATGTATTCGTTTTTTAACTTCCCTGTACGATTGGTGTAAATGGTTTAAAGCTGATATGAATAGCCGGCTAGCTCTCTTGGCGATGAAAAAAAAGAAGTGAGAAGGGAGTAGTGATGTACGATAGGTAGAGGGTGAAATTGGGAGGGGCTGTACTGCCGTGAGGGAAAGGGGGGTTGGGGACTTGGCTCCAGTGCTGATAGGTTAGAACAATGTGATATAGTGACGGTTTGCTGAGCCCGGAAATTTGTTTTAAAAAAATTGCGATGGTTCTCATGTTCACGCAACTAACGTTGCAGAGAAAGTTGGGGAGGGAGGGGGGGATGCATTGGTTGTCGCTATCGTGCCACGTCGCAAATTCATACACTTCGCAACTCTACACTTTCGCGTCTCATGTTCCCTTGCTGGACAGGCGATACCCCGCACATCACAACACGAGCTTGCACGTTCGCTAACAATGGAATGAGATCGACAATCACGTAAAGAGCAGTCATCGACATTTATAAAAAATTTCTTGAATGTATATGTAACATTGGTGTAGTGTTTTTTTTTATTGGTGGCGATACAGTTTCAACAGAGTTATTTTTTA
>PNEQ01106805.1:14938-31127 GCA_003012365.1 Medauroidea extradentata
TATATATATATATATATATATATATATATATATATATATATATATATATATATATATATATATATATATATATAGTAGAGAATATAAATATTTGAATTTAGCTTTAACAGATAAAATACAATATTAGCATACTTCCATCATAATTAATATGGTATTTAAATATTTGGCTTAATTTTTGGTGGCGCAGTTGAGACAAGATTGCCTTATTTTTCTCCAAACCACATGTTGACAACATAAAATCATAACAACCTAATCATTACACAAAAAATCTCAGCTGTAAGACGCAAGAGGCGATCGACAGCAGATTAGACAGCACGCATTTCAAAACATAACTCTAAGAAGTGTTGGATCATATGATGAGCTTGCCTACGTCGCATATCTCCGCCTTGGATCCGAAAATTCCCACATACAGACATAATTATTAATGACTGGCGCGTTGGTAGGAAATCTTCCTGGTAACTTGTTAAGCCAATACAAGCACTCTTGCACACCTTGTGCTGCTTAACTGGGCCAAGGGTACGTATGAAAGTAAGTCTTTGAGCCCAATGCCTAAAGCGTACCACCAATGGAATGGTATTATGCAAAAGGCAGCCAAGACACTAACGTAATTAACTGACAGTAAACGTGATCCAAAATTACTATACATTAAAACTACATTTGCTCAGCAACGAAAGTAAAAAAAGGTAGGATATTTGAAAACGAGCATGAATAATTTAACAAAATAACAAGCCTATTTCATTAACAATCTTTCGTGTTTCACTTTACCATAAGTGGGATTGTCTCATTCTACGGGATGCGGCAACATAACACACTTTCTTTACCCGACAATAAAACCTACTATTTGAATCAGAAAGTTACCATTAAAATATTTATAATGTAGGTACACATCTAAAGTATGGCTTCAGCAGTTTTCAAATTAAATCAGGTAGGTAACCCCCCCCCCAGCCTTTAACCAATCGGTGAGTAAGCCGATTCCTGGTGTTTCTCATAACACCAGCGTAACGGTGGGTAGGCCTAAGTTGCAATTTCTGCGCGAACGTTGGCCTTCAGGACGTGTAGGGTCCTTGAACGGTTGACATAAACGCGGGATATCAAATCACAAGAAATATATCACAAGTGGCCAAATCGGGGGAGCGGGCTGGCCACTTCAAATCGCCATTTATTGAGATGAGGCTTTCCGGGAAGCGTTCTCTTAAAACAGCCACCAATATCCCTGAAGTGTGGACCGTTGCTCCGTCTTGTTGGAACCAAATGTTCCGTAAGTCCGATTCATCAAGCCACGAGGGACAATAATTCCTCCAACATGTTCACATAATCTTCTCACTGCTCTAACGCTTGGTGACGACTGTGCAGCATTCACTATGTCAGTATTTCTAATCCTTTATTATTGTTGATGATTCTACAGTCATAAAAACGCTTTTAGGTTTGTTGTTAACTGTGGCTGTTAATGTCTTTATTTGTTTAATTTTAATTACTTTCGAACAGTACAGTGGTATGCATTGCTATAACAATAATATAATTTGTTTATTAAATGCATTTCACCCACGATCGCAACCCGCACAACTGTGTCTAAATGTGTACTGGAAGTAGCCTACACGGCTCGACACATTGTCTATTACGCGTGCGTGCAACTTCGTTAAGGAGTTTAGCGAAAATTGTAAATTTTGACAGCACTAAGCCCTCTGAACTGTTTTTGTGTTTGGAAATACTGACAGAGTGAATGCAGGGATATGACATCTCGTAACATTTAAGATTATGAGAGCCAAAGAGGGGTTACATGGTGTGAACGTGGAGTTTTACTGGGAATGGAGGATAAGGACAACGGGTGATCCACGATAAAAGCCACCGGTCAACGTCATCGTACCGCCACGATTCCCACATGTGAAAATTGGTGTGACCCCCGGAGGTAATCAAAACCGTTTAGTCTTGTAGGGAGACAAGCATCGTGGTAATTAGAGCACTGTGGCGGTTCTAGCGGCCATTATTGATATCGACACTTTGCTGTTATTTTTCTTTTTCAAGTACTACCTCACAAAGTTATTCGTGATTGTTTTATTATCAGCATGGTGAACACAATACCATTTAAACATGTTTCAGCTGCCTGGTACCTACCATTTTTGTTCACAACTGCTACGACATGTACGCGGAATGCTAGAAACAAACTGATCTGCGACTTTAACAGTATTGTACTTGTTGTTTACTGTGAATGTCCACCGTCGTCTATTACGCTGCACGCATCACTTGTATGTTCGCAGGATTGCCTATGCTCTCGGCTCTGTATGTCTGCGCAAATTTTCAGGCGTTCTTTTTTTTTTTAGTATAAACGGTATGTCCTAGACAGTTGCAACAAGTGGACCTTTTTTATTAAAGAGGTATAATTATCAACGAACTATCTACAAATCTTTGATAATCCTGACGGTATAAAAATTGTATGCAATTCGAAGGTATATACCCTTATTATTTTAATATGGGAGAAGGTACCAAGTTGTATTTGCTGTTGGTTTGAAGGACCTGACAGCTTTAAGCAATGCAGAAAGTATTGTTTTTTTACTTAATTTAGTTTCCGATATTTTGGGGAAATACGATTATAAATTTTGATATTCTGAGACGCAGTACTCTCTTAATATTGAATTTAGGTAAAAAATTAGAAATTATAATTTATTAATAAGATATCACCAACCGGAGTTTGTCGGTGTTGTTCGGTAATACCCCGTATATACTATATATCTTTATTAATTAAAAAAGTATTTCTGCCGAGCAATTCTTTAATATCCTACTCAAAATTGGCGATGGATCATTTCCTGAATCTAATGGACAGATTATCATACCTGCAAGCCTTGAAGAGTGGTAATTAAAATTGCTGATCTCTTAGAAAATGGATATCCTGGTTTATCCTGCATTAGTGGAAGGGCCATTGACTGGTTGTGCGAACGTACAATTCTGACACCAACAACAACAGGGCTGATGAAATCGTTGACATATTGCTGAAAAATAAAAGCATCGATCAGCACACCAAGCTAGAAGTGTATAATGAAACTGAAAACATCGCCAAATGATGTTCGAAAGCAAAGATATGTGAAGCTTGCTGTTAAATAATACCATAAATACAAACAGCTCCATCCAGTCCACTTCGCTGAGCGTACTTTAGTTGCAGAATCTGAATGTTTTTAATTCATCTTGATTTCTCTATGAAAATAAAAAACTATCTTTTGTAGAGCAAAAAACATATCGATTGCAACTTTTCAGTTATTTCTCGGTGGTCAATATTCACCTTTCGAGAGTTCTGTGACATTTTACTACTCTTTATACCGGTAATTGTCGAACTTTGAATAATTCTGAGTTTATTTTTTAGATCTTTACGTAAGCTTCATTTCAAAGTAAAAACCACCTCGATGTCTCTAATGGTTTGGGAGTTAACTTGATGATTATATGCAAACACGTTGTAATATTTTACCAGCTTCCAAGGACGAGTATTAAAGAATCCAGGAATTTATTTTTAGGTATTTACGTAAGCTTCATTTAAAAGCAGAAAACACCTCTATGTCTCAAATAGTTCATGAGATACGAATGAATATTTGGAAACACATTTTATTTTTGACCAGCATTCAAGGATGACTATAGAAGAATCTAAAAATTACTTCTTAGATCTTTACGTAAGCTTCATTTTAAAGAAAAAACACCTCGTTATCTCAAATGGTTCAAAAGATACGGATGATTAATTGAAAATACGTTAAATTTTTTTACCAGCTTTCTAGGAAAAATTCTGAAAAACCCATTATATTCTTTATAGGCATATAAATGAGCACCATTCTGATGCAAATATCACCTCGTGTCTTAGGTGATTTAAGAGAAATAAATGAATTATTGAAAACATATTTGACACCTTTTCACTCCCTTAATTTTCGAATTTTGAAAAATCTAAAAATTATGAAATACGCATTTGTCTAAGCAATGTTTTGAAGTAAAAATATTAAGAATATATCTTCAGGTTTAATAGTTATCGAGAACTTCGCGAATACGCGTTTTGCCCCTTTTCACCCCTATAATATACAATTTTCGAAAAATCCTTCCTTCGTTGGTGCCAACGCTGTGAGGGGAAGCTACGCTGAAAATTTTACGATTCTAGGTCCAGCGGTTTGGGCTGGACTTTTATGAGTGAGTGGGTCACTTCATTTTATGTATAGAGATAAATGTAAAAGATAGTTTCAATTAAAATTTCGCCTACCGTCAGGCGTCAGAATTATTTGAAATTTCGCAATACTAGGAGTCCACGGCACTGCAAGAATTACACAGAGATGACCTGATATTCTTGCTCATTAAAAAATTCCATCTGAATACAACAAAAGAAAAATTGTTTTAAAGTCAAAATCTTTAAGCACACCATTTTGAAACAAATCAATTCTTATGGCATTCACTTTGAGATAAGACTAAAAAACGGAAACTTAATTTTGTATTTTGAAAAAATCTCTTTCTTATCGCATAAACGAAAAAGCGAAAATTATATATGATGTCCCAGAATTCAGTATTTAAAATTTTGAAAATGCTTTAAATAATATGCAAATAATGCGTGACGTGCTCTCATACTTACTTTCCAAAATTACTCAACTTTTACGAACAGCTATTGCCTAAAATTTTAAACAGTAAAGGCGATTGATATTGAGCAACATGTACGATTTCTCATTAAATTTAGTTATTTGGTGATAGATTTTATTTGTATTTTAAGAGTAATAAAAAAACTAAGTGGTTCTTAATTGTAAGACATCCCATCGCTGCTGTATTATAATATTATTTTCAACTTTTTAGTTTCTACTGCTACAAAAACTTGTTTGTTAATTTTTTATTATTTATACATTCTAATTGGTAAAAATAACTAGAATTATTTCAAACAAAATACTTTTTAAATAAATAGGCTATGTTTAGTTGTACAATGCGCAAACTCGTCTATTTAAGCCCATGTTCTCACCACTAAAAGTAACAAGCAGACGGCCGCGTCAGAATTATAAATATGGAAGTTTCTCAGAAATTACTAAGTCTAGGATAAACATATTGATAAGAAAACATTGCGAATTCGCTTAAAATTGTAATCAGTACAGATATTATAGTTTACAAATAATACCTATGCTTTTAATACTTGAAGTCAGACTGAAATGGACAGTCTCATCTCCTAGTTATGCGTAAGCGCAGTATAATTTCTGCCAGATAGATGTAGTGAGTGAGATTGAGAGATTTTGATCAGCGTATCACATCGAGGTCTTCAGCGCTGATGAGAGGTGACATGATGTGAGTATGGAGCAGAGCCTGAATGGAGAGGTGGGGTAAACGGGAGATCCCCGAGAAAACCAACCGACCACCGACGTAGTCCTGCACGGTTCCTACATTCGAAAATCCGGGGACTGACCCCACCGTGAATCGAACCCGGATCGCTTTGGTGGGAGACGAATGGCCACCGTGGCCCCAGTTGGGTATAGTACTCGGGGCATGAATTTATAGCGTTTCTGGAAAAAAGTAATGTACAGTAGTAAAGTTCCTATTCTTAAATAAAGCCTATTTTAAACCAAGACACAAGTATACACACGCCTTTGTATACAATCATGTATAAATATGTTTGCAAAATAAAAAAAAAGAACATATTAAAAAGTGGTATGTAACAAATAATGATGTGTATTGCTGTAAATGTGTGTTTTGAAATAGCACCAGGCAAACATAAAATAATAGGTAAAAGTACTAGTTCACAAAATTTAACTGACTAGATAAATGTGTTGCTTTTAAAATATGTATTGCTTTCAAAAAATTATATTTTCAATGAAAAATTTGGATACGCACCACGGTTAACTCTTCAGAAATTTACATGTATGGGCATAAACAAGGAAAGATTCACGATTTATTATGATACTAATAGGTCACTTAATAAACGTGATTATAAACAGAAGAGAGAATTTTTTCTTCTTTTAAGCATAATTTGTAAGAAAGTACTTCACTAATGCAAATACATGCAATATAGGCAAGGATTTAATATATATATATATATATATATATATTATATATATATATATATATATATATATATATATATGTGTGTGTGTGTGTGTGTGTGTGTGTTCTTAAAATTGAAAAAAAAAGTAAAAGCATTTTTATTGTTAGTATTAGTTTAGAATCTGTAAGGAGAGTGGGTAATTCTGTATAGAATGCGACTTTTAGCATTTTTTATTATTAAGGATTCATTTGTCCGACAACAGCCTCCGAGCTGATCTTTTCATTTATTTGACAGTTTTTTGTGACATACGCTCAGCTCGTATTAGCGCCGTTGACGTACTTTTCATAGCTTGCGACGTGCCGGGCGGGTGGCCAGCACGGTATCGAAGCTGCGCTGCTATCGCCGAGGTAATCTGGCGAAAATCCTCTTTTCCCTCCGCAACTCCACCCATGATCCGCATCCGTAATGCAGCATCTTCCAGTCCCTATCTCGTCCTTTCCCATCCCACAACCCAGGGGCATGCATCCTGCCTACTCCAACCCCGTCCTGTGACGTCCCCGTACTTACAACAGCCCCCTTCTCCCTCTGGAAAGAACAACAAATCCACGTGGCTTATGCGCCTCGCTTTATGAACGTCAGCCCACCTATTACCACGACCATCACAAAAATAAGCGGATGCCGCTACAGCAGCTTTTAAGAAGCGAAAACGCTTACAACGCCCCCGCTCCCGAAAAGCAGTTTTCGCCAGGCGATAAAGAAAACTAAGCCTTCGCCCCGAAAAAGTGGGGGGAAAAAATATTTTCGCGCCGTTGAGCGGAACACACGTTTCCCCCATACAGACATTTAATTACGACTTGGGCGCTTTGGAAGGCTTCCGCGCCATCTACCGTAAGATGGCTGAATGTCGGGCGTTTCTCTGATAGCTTAATCCTGACTCGTGAGATAGGGGAGAAACGTTGGCATGACGTTCTTATCTGAGACGCCGCTTCTCTTTCGCAAACGCTAGTCAGAGAATAAAGTTTCAATTCAAAACTCAGAAAGTTATCACTGTGATATTTTCCCTGCAATTGCATTTCATGCAAAATACAGTCCACTGTCGAATCCCTAAACTTGTATAGTACATATTATAATGATAATTATTGTAATAAAAATATAATGCACTGACAACTATCTTTGTCATTAAATTTCACATTAATATAAGTTACTTTACATTAATTGAAATTTTCTACTCTTATGTGCTTCCTTGATAATGTTCGCTAAGGCTTCGGAAACTAGATGCGTACAACTTTTTTATTCCTACTACTCAAAAATATCACAAAATCGAGTTTATGTGTAAATATTTTAAATAAAAGTGTCGACTGTTTGTGTTGAAATATTTGGATGGTTATTTTAAATATTCAGGAATATTTGGTCCTGAACACCGTATCCATCGAAATATTATTTTAAAATTACATTAATTAGTTTTGCTCATGGAGCAGTAATCAATTTAACCATAATAATTGGTTTTGGTACGACTGCTGGTTGAATGAACAGCACCATTGCACAGATGAAGATTTATGGTTTCCTATTTAAATAGAAGTCTTTAGTTCTGGAAGTGTCTTGGAAACAAGCGTGGACTTCAACGTCGTTACAGAACTAATCTCTTTCAAATACAGTTTTCAGTAACTTAAGTTTGTATCATTTTCAGACGTAGTTTCCTGGTAATAATCATGCGAAAAGCACATTAACTTGCAAAATCGATCACCTGACAACTGAGCTCAGTGATGTGTTAAGATACGGGTAGACAATATATTGCATGGGGTTCACTCGTATACAAACAGGTAGCGAAGTTTTAATGCCCATAGCTTGGCGAATAAGCATGTGTTGCTTATTTCATTTATTCTACTTCTTACAAGCATTTCAGTAGGCTATGGTAAATTTGCACAATCTGTTGCAAACAATTTCCCCTTGAAACATATACGAATGAAAGGCCATATTAAAAGGAGTACAGTACAACTAACAAAGCAACAAATATGAAAAAAAATGCATATAAGCGTACAAAACGTACTTTAAAATCAGTTAGTTTTCTGAATGAAACGGATTTCATAAATAATATTACGTCTTCAACCAGTCTTTGTAAGTATTCAACACACATTGACATTTTGCCATAGATGAAATCATTTGTAGCTTCATACTAAAAATTATATTTTACTATATTCACAATTTTCCCAATACAAATCGGTAATATTTTCCGCTTAAAATAGGATTGATCTACTTGAATTCATTTACGAGCACGAAGTACTTATTACATTTTATTTGCGTGAGTTACGACATTAATACCTCTTACCGTGTCCTAAACTGTGCCTCTTTCACATTTCTTTCATTTGCTCGTATTCTTACACTACCAAATAGTTAAATTAAATATGTCCAAACATTCGTGATATTTGTGTTTTAATTTGAATGTATTAATTCATAAATAATCATAGCCACGTGTTTTATATATGAGTGAATGTTGACAAAATAAAACCACAAGTCACATGATTCAGTGATCTCTGTATCAACTATTTGGAACAGTAGATGATCTTCTAGCCACCCCGAGTGCCGCCATCTTTGCTAACTGTTAGGCATGTGTAACATGAGAAGGCACGTTAGTTAATTGCATATGTTATCTTTGTTTATTTCTCTGATTTGTGCATAAATTATACATTTGTTTGATTCCGGCTCTAGATTTATAAACTGTGTTTAGTGCAAAACCTACCTCGAAAATAGCTATAATTTTACAAATCAGTAAAAAAAGTTTTAATTTGACGTGTTCGTACATTTTGAAGTTTGCAGAACATTTGTACAAATTGTTAATATAAAAGCCTGCAATACCACACAAAATTATTTCAAATTAATTGGACCTAGTCTTGTAAATTGTAACCAATTCGCAGTTATATTTTGTTCTGCGATCGTGCATGTGTGTGGTAAACAAAGACGTTATGCTATATAAGAACTAGACTGTTACGCTGAAATTTATTTTACTAATCGAAAGCTGAAATATTGTCGGCGAAGATAGGGAATTGAGTACTTTAGCGATGGTGGGGATAATTATTATTTTTTCAACAATATAACTTTGGTATGGGACATTGCATGTTATGGGCTGCTATATGGCACCGTTCAATTTGGTCACATCTAGAGATAGGCCGTTAGCATTGGTCTTGCACACCTTGATAGTTAAGTATTATTTTGTTTGTCAAATATTGAACCAAAATCACATTGAAGTTAGGCAATGCACATCCTAATCCACATTGAAAATTTGATGATACAGTATTTGGCAAGTAATAACCAAGTTCTTATTCTTCTTTGTAAAACTGACTTCAGTGCTTTAAGTAAGACACTGTCAAGTGTACTGGGTTGGTTCTTTTATGGAAGTATGCCTTATGCTTTCTTCTGTCGTAGCTGCCAGTTCGGATAAGACATATCGAATTTTAATATTTATTAAGAAGTCCATAGTTTAGCTCTTTCTATCCCTCGCTTTCTCTCTCTCCATATTTGGCAGATTTTCACAAATGTTTATGCTTAAAAAAAAATATTTTAATAATGTGAATATCCTGGGATATTCAGACGAACTCTACGAAAGTAAGACTCTATAAACACATTAATTGTAGACCGACTGCTCCACAAAAATTTTTGTTAAAACTTTCCTTCTTAAGAGACAAAGGCGGTCTGAGCATGTTACGTGTTCATAATAGCAAAAGTTTATTATTTAAATTAAATGTAATTATTTTGGTCTGTGCAACGTCTGCAGAATTTATACGTGTTTAGTGATACTATTCTAATATTGAGAATGAAACTGGTCACCCTCCTATGTAAAATTTTTATCCTAATAATCTGATTGCACTCTCTGAATAACCACCAAAGTCTATAGAGCGCCATTATGTACGTTAGTCACTTAGTCCAAACGTGTTTATATGTGCAAGAATACTTATCGAAATTTCTCACCTTGAATCTTTGTCCACTCCATACAGCTGTAGGCACAGTGGTATGAGCACTCGGCTGCTACTAATGTGATCCGCGTTCGGTGTGAGGAACCTGGCAGACATTGTCTTTTGTTGGCCGCTATTCTTGGAATACTCTTCTTTCCTCCTCCTCTCACATTCCGTTTATTCTCCAGTAACAGGCAGACGTTCGCGGACGCTTAGTCAAAAGACAAACTTCGGTGCATGGTGTTATACACACTGAAGCACTCTGCTCATACGCTTCTTATTTATTTTGCCACCTCGTGGTTGCACAATTGAATATCTTCCCGGTATTCTAGGAACAAAAATACGTTAATTTTTTTTAACAAAGCCACACATTAAAGTTTTCCTTTTAAATTTGGCTTGTTAGTATATACTGTAAAATGTTTTAACTTTTACCTCAGGGGTAACAAAGGCCGACTCGAAGTATTTATTTTGATGCCATTTGGTGAAATGCCAAAATTTATCTGAGTGGATAATATTTAAGGTTTTAAATACATAAACAATACGAATTCATTTGTTCATTAAATAGTCCCAAAACTAATGTCTTGAGTCAGTTAATGTCACTCCTACTGCCAAAGTATCCATATTTGACGGTTTTACACTTTTGCAAAAATTCTAATGAAAAGCCTGATTACGAACAAGTGGCAATAATACGCTAAGTTATAGAAAATTTGTACCGTGTAGCACTTGTTTAAACTTTTTACACACAAATATAATTACTAAATGCTTTACCTGTTACGAAATTTTCTAGGGCTACTAAGTACAAAAAAATATGTTATTATGTGCAGAGCCTTGATAAATTCTATGCACGAAAGTGGTTTTACAAGAAGACAAATATTTTAACAGTTTATGCTGTAAGAATTGGTTCAAAATGTGAGTTTTAATATTAGATTATAAAGTTTGAATCGTTTCACCGAAAAATATAAACATTTCTTTTGCTTTAACTTTGAACCACGTAACTCATAAAGACTGTGATCCTTCGATAGTGGTGCATGTAAGTTACGCTCAATTTATCAGAACTATTTCCAAACTATCATCGTTATGTAGACCTACAAATATCACAGTAGAATTTTCAACTTACTTCATAAAAGCAAGTGTATTTAATGGATCAGAAAATACGTTTCGTTGTTTTTACCGTTTGCGCGAAATGTGCAGAATGAATCAAAATTTTTCGTTTTACTGTCTCCATACTTTCCCAACCTTTCAGGTCCCCAAACTTAAAAATTTATTTATTGCGTGTGTTTGACCCAATACGTTAGGTTCCAGTCAGAATATATTCAGACCAGACACAAGTACCTTACACGAGTTATTCTTCAACGATGTATCGTTCTTAAATAAAATTAGTTTTTTCTTGTCGCAGGAAAATTGGCAAATGTAAAGCTGTGACAATAATCATGATTAACAACCAATAATATAATTTTAAAAAATTCAATTTCGTCATAAGCTTAATGCATATTTTGTTACGGGGAGTAAACATAGAGCATGTTCAAACACTACACACACACACACACCAACACACACACACACACCAACACACACACATATATATATATATATATATATATATATATATATATATATATATATATATATATATATATATATATATATATATATACACACACACATATAAGAGAACACCGACTGACTGACTTACTGACTGACTGACTGACATATCGAACTGCAGCCCAAACCACTGGACCTAGATTCATGATTTTTTCTGGGCGTTCCCGCCAGGTCGTAGGCGAGCACTAAGGAAGGATTTTTCGAAATTCCACCTCTAAGGAGGTGAAAAGGGGGAAAAATGTTTCCTAAGAAACATCGATAGGTCTCGAACCAGACGGGGAATCACTGTGATATTTACTTTAATATGAGATACATATTAATGTATATTAGCCAATTTAAGGATAGATAGTCGGTATTGACTTCAAAATTTTACTTACGTAAATACCAAAAATGCAGTTTTAAATTTTTTTTAAATTCGACCACCAAGCAGTAAAAAGGGGCAAAATGTATTTTTTATGAATCGTAGATATCACTGAAACACAATTGACTATCATCGTGATTTTTACTTTAATTGATTACGTATACAAATATTTTATGACAGGACTCCAAGACGTTTCGAAATCCTTTAAATAAGGATGATGAAAATGCGTCAAATGTGTTTTAGATTATTCCTCCATATTTATCGAACAAATAGGGATATCGAAGTACTCATTGCTTTAGATTGATGCTTTTGTACATATCCGAAATACCGTTAATATATATTTTTTTCCAAATTAGTTCCCAAAGAGGTTGAAAAAGAGTAAAATATGTTTTCGGTTCACAATCTATAAATAAATAAATATCGATGCAGTTGATTTTTATATAGTGACGTGGTGTTTGTTTAAGACTGATGCTTTCTCAAATACATGAAAAGTGAGTATAGGAATTTTCGGAATTCCCCACCTGAGGAGATAAAAAACGGGTGATAAGTGATGAAATGGGTTTTCAATTAATCGTCAATATGTCTTGAACCCAGCGGGATTAAGAGACACCAGTAAAGTAGTCTAAAATGTGATTAAAAGGTTTTCTAAAATTCACTCTCTTTTGGGGTGCAAAGACCTGTAATTTGTTTTATATAAATACTCGATATCTATCGAACCCGTCGAGATATAAAGTTGATATTTGCTTCAGGATGATGATCACAGAAACTATCGCAAAATGGTTTTAAGATTTTTCGAAATTCGAACTCTCAGCACTGTGCAGGGGTCATATGAGATTTTTAATGAATTACCGATTTCGATTCGACTGAACGGAATACCATCATGATTTGCGCTACAATTAGAAACTAATACAAATGTATAAGATGTGGGTTTTATGTTTCGAAATTCGACACACAATAAGGTGAAAAAGCGTAGTAAAGTTTATTTTCTATCAGCCCATGACTTCTATCTAACCAGCAGAGATTTTGAAGTGCTGTTCGTGTCAGAGTGATGCTTACGTACGTATTTTATAAATTATATGTTTTTTTTTTACTTCATAAGATAACTTTGTTGTTAAGAATAAAAGTAAGTTCGAAAACTTTCAAGGCAAACGATCCGAAATGCAAGTACGACCAGCGAGAAATAAATTATACAGTAGTACCACTCAACAGTAACCTGCCGAGACGTGTGTACAACCTCTATTAACACAGGGCACGAATATTTTATTTTTTAATTTAATTTGCTTTCATGAATTATTTCGACGTTACGTAACACATTGGTTTGTAGCTCCGGCCTATATTCCGGGAGGTTCTGGGCTTGAATTCGGCTAAAAGCTGTTTGCAAATGTTCAATTCTGAGACACATAAACTGCAAGGCAAATCGAATTGGTGCAATTTTTCATGTAGTCCTTTAAAAGGGGTAAAATGAATTATGCAGTTCACTTTCTACTTAGGTTCCCTGACATCATCATTTTACATATATCATTTCAGTAATATCAAGTTTGGGGTAGCAAATAAGTTACCGCGAAACCTATTCTCAAGAAAACTTTATAATGGAATTAAACTTCATGTGAACATTTTGAAAATGTGTAATTGAAGGCACCGTCATCAATTGTTGTGCACAGGATAAAACTAGACGTTTTTCATTCGGTTAACCTCTTACATTTAAGAGTCTAAACTACGCCACAACGTTAACTTTACAGTACTATAAATAAGGCCCAGGCGAAGCCGCTGTTAATGGCAGGGACAAACTTAAGACTGCTTTTCGCGTGGACAGCTATAGCTACTTATCCTGCTGCAGGGTTAGCCCAACCAGCAGCTTTGTCATTCTAACACTTGATGACTGAAGTGCCAATCTGGTGTTCAAAGAGGTTTTTTAGTTAAAGTAAACGTTATCAGTTATGAATAATACTCGCAAACAAAGCCGCGGTGGACTGCTAGTATTTTATAAATGTTTAATAGTATAAGAAATTAGAAACAGTACACCATTTAGTCTTGTAAAACACGCTAGAAACTCATTCAGTAACAGTAAATTCAAGGTAAGCCTCCGTTAAAAAAATCAAATGATTATTTATGTACCACATTTTCAGTAGCAGTACATGTAATAGCAGAAAAACATAAAATTTATATCTGATTTAATTAATATCGTTGAGTTAGTACAAAGGTGTGTATGTATATATGTATATATATATATATATATATATATATATATATATATATATATATATATATATATATATATATATATAAACTACTATACATACGTGTCTGTTATATTACGAGAAGTTACGATTTATTTCATTGAAACTACCTCCTTAACCCATCTGATTACGGTATTCACACAATACCCTATTTCCTGAAATGTTAAATAAACTTCTTCAATGTTTCTATACTCACTGATAACTAGAATTCACGGCACTGTAAACCACCCATAATGGCTTGAAACGGCGTACAATTGTTATAGGGTAGGGTACAATCATCGATTGGTTACGACCAGCAAGGAACGATTATGTTTACTTTGCCCGTAGAGCTCATCCACAGATTACCTTCGATATCAGGCATCCGAGACGTGACTCCAGAATCAAGACCTTACTGAATTTGTACGAAGCATAAAAAGAGACGTCTACATAAATAGCATATATATATATATATATATATATATATATATATATATATATATATATATACATATATATATATAAGGTTAGCGAATTACTTACAGAATAAACTTTATACAAAATATTTCTGATTCCAGAGTGTATTTTTACAAGAGAATAAAAAAGCTGTATAAAACAAACAAAAAAACATTTAAAATAATGAATGTATTTCGATGCAACTATGAATTTCCCTTCTGTGGTGACGTTAGCTGTATTTTTGATTGCGAAGGCTAAAAAAATATTAAATTAAAAACCGCTATGTATATATTTTTATTTCACAAGCATAAGAATATATCACAAGAAATGTTCTAACATAAATAATTAGTGGTATATTGAAACACGATCTTTATTTATATAACAAGTCTAAAGAAAGTTTGTTTAATTTAAGTACTTTTGCCTTAGTTTTCTTTTAGACTGGTGCAAATAACTTAAATATTTTTTAACCAAAAGTTTTGAAAACATTCGTGACAATGTGCAGTCACACGATGTACAATACTGTGTATGCGTTTTTAAAAACAATGTACCACTCGTCAGGAAAATAATATTTTGCTTAATTTTGGTTTATTTTCACGACAAAAAACACGGTACTTTGGGTGACGAAATCTACAAATATGTTTAGTACCTAGCTACAAAAATAATTCAGCTACAAGTTATGACATCCTACTAGTTGCAAAACTATGGAGCAAAATTTTTATACGAGTACTTGGTAGCAACAAACAAAATTTTGTTCGGAAGAACTACAAATTTAAGAAATAAGCCCTTAAACAAATATATAACGGACAAGAAGACGAAGAATATATACGAAGTGAACGAAGTGTTCGTCATAACTTCGAATTCACTGAGAAAGCAAAAGCCTTAGCTCACGTTATGTTATTCCGTTACTTACACGCATAGATAGTCAAGCAATCGCAGCACTTACGGGGAACAGCGTTTTTCATACATGTGAGACTATATGTATGTAATAAACTTTTTACCGTACCTCAGTACAAAGCCTCATAAGCTAGACGCGGGACGACTTATAACGTGTGTTCAGAGTGAGATACATTTATAAAACAAGACTTTTCCAACATAACAAATAAGCCTTATTTACTCTGTTCTGCTGCAAATTAACCCAAAACTTTACACAACTGCCTTTTAAAAATGTCTTAGACTTTTAAAAACCAACTGAATATTAAATTTCGTGTTATTTATTTTTTTACGATTCTTGCGATTAGGTCAAGTTGTTCCTTGTAGAAATTTATACGTTTACTTTTGTTTGCCAGTCAGAAACAAAGTCCATTTGTTTGTTTACTTGTCTGTTTGTTTGTGTGTATTCTCTGGTTTTCTGTGACACACCATTTGCTGCAATGGCGTATGTCCAAATACTTCTTCAGTTTGCAATTAAGTTTCTTATTTAAAAAATGTGAAAATACTCTATTGCAGAGAAGTTTTTTCTATTGTATCAAGTTAAACCCTAAAAATTTAAACGAATTGGTACTGTACTTTCCTTAAATTTCACAAATAATCATTTATTTATTCATCTAGGTGATACTATTCTAAAATGGTTCTCTGCAACATAAAACTTGTATCGCCTCAGTGCATAGATAATTATCTCTAAAACTGCAAAATTTAA
>PNEQ01106805.1:31227-54165 GCA_003012365.1 Medauroidea extradentata
TATATATATATATATATATATATATATATATATATATATATATATATATATATATACATAGTCATACGTGTGATATTATATGTGGTCATATTCTGGACCGCCAGTCTGTGATATACTGTTATTAGGATCGGGGTTTGATATTTGCCTGTGGCTGGTGGTAATAGTGATGAGACACGACAAAAAATAAAATACTGGCTCGACCGTCTAGCTTCATACAACTTCTACGTGATCACTTCAAACTTAATTACGTACACCCCTAAATTTAAATAATAAGTTACATATGTAGAAACTTGCATGGAATTTAATATTACATTCTCTCAGGGAAGGGTTAATGGATACAGAAAAAATTTTGCTATACTAATCTATTGAATTTGCATAGTGAGTATCGACATACGATAAATAAGAAAATGGCTAGGAGAAAGTACAATGTAACCATTGCAATTATCATCGAGCAGTACAGAAATGGTAAATAAGTGCGCCTACAAATCTAACATAATTTCATAAAAATATAAAATTGTGACTTTATTGTGCTGGGACACCCTTAAGGCCATGATCTCTCGTTTATTTCAAACCATTGCAAATAACTAAAATATTTTTTTACCAAATGCTTTGAAAAAATTTGAGACAGTGTACATTCATACGATACAGAATTTTGCCAGAGCGTTTTTTTTAATAATGTACCATTTGCGAGCAAAAAATGATTTTGCTTCATTTTGGTTATTTTCGCAACAAAATGTGTACTATTTCGGAGGCAAAAATCTAAAAATCAAGTTTTTTATTTATTATTTATTTATTTATTTATTTAGACACGAACAAAATTCAGCACTAGGTCGGTTTACAATTTGCCGTGTGTTATACATACACTACAATTTTTCTAATTAGTGTTGTTTCAAAAAAAATAATAATACAAAGTACATCTACGTCTCTTACAGAGAAAAATTAGTAATTGTAAAATTACTAAACATAGAGAAAATAAAATTAAAAACAAAAGTATGTATGGTAAGACAAGTGTTCTTACACTTATAACAGCACTAATAACATACAATTATACAATACAGTTGTCAACTATTTAATATCTACTGTACTAATTTAAATAATATTTTATATATTGGGAATAAGCGGCAATAAAAAAAAATGAGATAGTTTACAAATCGAGCATAATTAATACCGTAACTGCAGCTGGCTATTAACTTTTTTCTGTTTGTGCAGCATAGATCGATACTGTGTTTTGTGTATTGCAACAGAAAAATTCATATACAAACGTTGATATATAAGTGTTAAAAAAGTGCCAAAGGAATTTTTGATATATGTATTAATTTGCGTTACAAAAAATATTTTTGAAACCACTGCTAAACTAGAGAGCAAGGCCGTAAGGCCTGACCTATCGTCCTCCCCTTGCCCAACATATTTCTGCTCTAACCATTTAAATTTCTGTAATTTGAAAGGTAGTATATTGCAACAGTTTTTTTGTTTGCTTTCTTGACGACTGTCGCTTCCAGGAGCTTTAAGGGCGCATACATAGTGGTGAGACGAAGACTTAGTGAACCGCTCGTGAGCAGCGAAATACGAGCTCCGTACGAACCGCTCGCGAGCAGCTCGCGGTAATTCAAAGGAAGTCGTTTTTTTTTTTTTTTTTTTTTCGACAGCGACAAAGGAGTTTGCAGCACTATTTTAGACGCGCTCGCTGCATGTTCGTGGATTTAGACATTGCTCGTGAACCTTCCGTGCTATCAGCTGTCCAGTGGATCGTTCAAACTAACTTAAACTCGAGCACATTGCGAGCGGCTTACCAGCGATTCGCGACGCAAGTATGAACGCAATGTAACTTTGCACGTACATTTCTTGTAGTCTCGTTCTATTTTTCCGCGATGTCCATTAGAGGGGCCTAAGTTCCCGGGGGCCGCGGTGGCCGACCCCCCCCCCCTCCCAAGGCGATCCGGGTTCGATTCCCAGCAGAGGTCGGTCCCCGGATTTTCGCATGCGGGAATCGTGCCGGACGATGCTGCTGGTCGGTGGGTTTTCTCGGGGATCTCCCGTTTCCCCCGTATATTCATTCCGGCGCTACTCCATACTCACCTCATGTCACCATTCACCAGCGCTGAAGACCTCGATGAGCGCAGACCAAAATATACCTCACTCTCACTAAGTTTCTGGCCCGCATTACTTCCCTGGATGTCTGCCTGGTCAGGCTGTACAGTATGGTTTTGCGGGTACGATCTTTCATTTATTTCAAACAATTGCAAATAACTCAAATATTTTTTTTATCAAATGCCATGAAAATTTTACACTGTGTACAGTAATACGATACACAATTTTGCCAGAGTTTTTTTTAAAATTAATGTACCGTTTGCTAGCAAAAAAAAAATTATTTTGCTTAACTTTGGCTTATTTTGACAATAAAATACGCGATATTTCCGGGGCAAAAATCAAAGAGTCAGTTTTGTGAATTGCAACAGAAAAATTCATGTACAAACGATGGCGTAGAAGTGGTTAAACTGCCAGAATGAATTTTTGATACATGTATAAATTTGCGTTAAATTTTTTTTTCTTTCGAAAGCACTGGAAAACTAAAGAGCGAGGCCTTAATGATGAGTAAATCTCGTAAAACATATCGTGGTCTTATATGTCACGAGTACTCACATTGTCATGTAGGATGCCGTCCTATAGGATACTTTGGGTCTCAGATCCCACTCTCCCACGAACTTAAGTGTTTAAGGCCAATCTCGCTTGTTTCTACTGTTTTTTAGATAATATATTTTTTAATTTTAATTAATAGCAGATATCAAAAAATATTTGGGTAATTTTGTTTAAAATGGTTCTTGCCCTGTCAGACATTTTTTTTTCAAAACTGCAAATTGTATGGTTCCAATTAAAAAGTTAATTAACTAGAATTTTCCTTAATTACATAATTATCTTAAATCATAGTATTTATTGCCTTGAAAAAAATTCAGCCAACTTGGAGAAGGCGATTTTAAACAAAACTGCGAGACAGATTTTTTATATATGCTCTCGTTTATGCGTAAAAATGTATTGCTAAAAACGTTAGAAACAAGAGAACATGGCCTTAAAAATGTGCGTACGTATTCAGTCGTGGGAATTGGCCTAAACGAATCCACATTCACGCCTTGGAGTGTGCACGTATCATCAGTTTACGTAGCCTGCCTGCACACCACCCTGAGAAAACAACATTGCCGTACTTCATCAGAGGTTTCCTCCGCGGCTTCCTGCCGTGTACCCTCTTATCAGCTCTCCTCGCTAGTCAGACCGATTCTACCCTTGCCCGTGGCGCCTGTATCCAGTCTGGTGTATCAACTGCATCACTCGAACTACCGTTATTTTTCCTACGCAGTTAACATTTCTTGTTCGTATACAAGAAAATTTTCCTACACAGTAAACATTTTTTGTACGTTCAAGGAAAAAAATTCTCTGGTAACTAGTTTCCAAAATATGTTTTTGTAAGTTTGCAAAAATTTGTAAACTTTGCAGAAATGCTTATAAATATACAAATATATCTCAGCCTTCACAATATTTTTTTTTTTTTATATTTACAAACGACAGCTGTACATTTAGAAATAAACTCTTCTACATTTTACAATTGCGTGAAGTGTAACAATTTTTTTTAGCAACTAGTTTCCAAGATTTTTTTCTAAAAGTGCAACATATTTGGTAAAATATGACAGGCTATGAAGGAAAAAACTCTGACATAAAATCTATATCCCACCAGTCACCACAGGTATTTAGAAAATTTAGACCACTTCAACACTTCAATGACCTGCAACATTCTTGTTGTGATGAACGTTCTGACATAAGTTAACAAGATTTTTCGTAACAAGTAAGAATTTTGTTTATTGTGTACCTAAACATTCTGCTCACGTCAATATAAATATATCAAATGCAATGGAAATAAATTGGTTGAAATTGTGGACATTTATATGATAGCGAACATGCGAATTCATTTAACTATCCGCCGCCATATCTTTTTTTAAACCTCAATAAAACCGTTGAAACACCATAACCGAAAACTTCAAACAAATAATACACGCAAATATACTCGCAAAATATTATACACAGGTATGCGTTACTGCGTGCAAAATTGTTCTAAACACTTCAATTAATGAAGATTATTTTATAATTTTTATCATAATGTTATTTCCTAATATGATACTTATATATTTTGGCCCTTCATATTTTGTAAACTACTGCAAAAGTCAAAGTAGAAATTCCTGAAGTAACCGAAACGTGTTCGCAAAAAACGCTAAAAAATAATAAAACTCTTTTAAAATATTGCATGTTAAATACAGTTTTAAAGAAATGCAACTATGTCAGTTGAAGTTAAGTGGAGAAGCATATATATATTTAATAGTTTTTAATTTGTTTCTTCTTTAAAATAATACTAAACTTGTTACTTATGCTGACTTGTTTTGCTACAGGGTTTTTGCGGATGATGTAATTTAACGCTTAAAGTAAAGTGCTGATTTTTTTTTTTTTTAAGTTCTACCTGGAATCGCATTTTCTTGGGGAAAAATATATTAAGACTCGAGACGGGCCAGTTAATTTAATTTTCTTCCTCGGGAGGGCGAGTTGTGTATATTACGAGAGCATGTACTATCTCAAACACATAAAGACATAAAATCTGATTAAATAAATGTTGCTTTTAAGACAACTCGATTTAGAAAGACGTTTTTAATCATTTAAAACTTGTACTGAAACACGAAATAACTTTTCATGATTCTAATAAAAACTGTTAAATACGAAATTTATTATTTACATTTATTAATTCTCCAATAAATGGCCTTGTCTTAGTGACAGAAATTTTCACGTTGCTCGAAAAAGAAGAAGTATTCTTTCAGTCCTATTAGAACCTAAATGTAACCTGTGTAAAAGTATTAAAAATCTCACCTGCCATCAACGAAGTTCATTATACATTTAGAAAACGACTCGACTTGGTTTTGTGTCGTGCATATTCAGTTTATTTGTAAAATTTCAGCACTAGTCTCCCTTTATAAAATAGTAAGATAATAATGAAATTTCCTAAATTCTTAGTTGCATTCTGAAGGTACATTATAACTACCAACTTTGATAATACCTACAAATTTACTACAGGCCACACTTAAAATTATAATAAAATATAAAACATTCACAACTCATCATGTCTGTACAAATACACCTAAAATATAGACATAAATAATGCCAGTAGGAAGATATACTAATTTTGACGACAGGGTGTTTCGTAATGTTATATTTGTAAAATTCCTTAGCATTGACATTTAAGGGGTGATATACAGTAAATTTTTATTATTTTAACAATTTTTTTGTACGAGATATGATTTGTTTTAGGGACATACATTGTGACTTTTTTCTACTATAATGAACATATTTAAGCCTTCATAAGTTTTTTTATAACAGCATGACACAGTCAAAATTATTTGCTTTAAACGATTTTATGCTTAAAAAAAATTCACAGAACTTAAATAATTCTCACTGAATAATAACCTTGTACACTAGAAGTTCCCGCATATAAATACAAATATATATATATATATATATATATATATATATATATATATATATATATATATATATATATATATATATATATATATATATATCAAAATTATTGAATGTTTGAAAATTTTATTTGAAATTACAGCAAATTAAAAAAATATATATATTAATTTTTTTGTTTTTATAGAAGTGACTTTGTAGCCTACAACCATGATAAAGCGTGTAAGTAGCATGCAATCGTTTACCAAACAATAAAATGGTTTTGAACTTGTTCATTAAAGTTCACTGCTTACATGTTAAATTTTACTTTACTATATGAACGTTGGATGTATTTTTTTCCTCGATAACTTCAGTTTCAATGGACGTATAAACACTTTAAAATATGACACGGCATGAATTAAAACTCAACCGATATTCTGAAATGTTTATATCATCCTCACTACCATAGTTTTTTCTGTAAGAAGAAACAGTGTTTAAAATGTTCGCTAAAGTAACAGAAGCCAAGTTGCATTGGTTCTAAAGAGTGAATGAAACGATTACGTATGGCTTGTCAACCTATAAAATCTAAGACTACATCTCTAGTTCCTCCTTTATAAAAATAACAACTATGAATCCAAGCTGACATGGACGAACCCTCCCTAAGTGTTACTTAACCCACTCTTGCATTACTACCTCACTTTGCAAAGTGTGTTCGGCTCTGTAACGGCCGCCAGAGGGTAGGCGAGCCTATGAATAATAGCAGAAATCAATTTGCTTCCTTAAGTAAACGCCAATCAATTATCAATCACGTACTCCGAGAGGTTTTGGTAGACCGATAACACGGCGAGCGCTAATTACAGAACAATGGAAAACGTCAGTAAATAATAGGCGTGTGAAGCAGTACCCGTATTCGAAACCTGTTCGGAAAATGTCAGAGCTAATATTTAAAGTGGCACGAAGTGGTTTGCCATGTCTGATGGGCATTCGTACATTTACAATAGAGACGAAATAATTAAATACAATAAGCGATGTCTGTGAATGAAACGTACGGTGTGTATTTATCTGAAACAAATTCTACCGATAAAATATATCAGATGTTGAGAATGTTATTTTTAATATTTCATATTTCCCTAGTAGCAAAGTGGAAAGGTTTGATTAATTCAATTTTCTCCATCGATTGTGGACAATGTAAACCATTGTAATAGCTAGAGAATCCGGAATACATAATACGAAACGAAACTAATTGTAGTCTGGAAATACAAAAGAGGGCACATCGATGATTACTTTACATTTTTTAACTGCAGCCATTTGAACATTTCAATAATTTTACTTGGAACCAATACTACAGGTTGATCAAAAAGTTACGTAACCCCCAGAGGTACATATAAAATTACAAAGGTTGCATCCAACGAGCATACAAGGTCAGTAACATGGGTTTCGTGACTTGATCAGCCTGTATCAATGAATATGTTCAGTTCAATAAAAGAGGATGGAATAATTGTATTATGCATAAATTATGTCATAGGGAAGCATTATTACTTGTATTCTGTTTATATTAGGTAATAATTTATATTTTAGTGTCAGGGAGGCTTGTGAAAGGCAACAGGTACAATTTTCCATACAAAAGTTTGAATATGGGTGTTTTGCACTGTAACAGAGCTAAATTATGAGGTATGACATTCTGCAAACCATCTAATATTAAAAATAATTATATTATTTCTATTTATTAACTATACAATAAACCCTCGAATTAAAACCAATTAAGTAACATTTCTACGATGTCTAAGTAATAAAGTACCTATTAGATTGATTGTTCATTTGATGGAAGAGAAATGTACGTTTTCCGTTGAAGTAAATTACTTCAGAAACAATCACGGAAATACAACTAATGTTAGAACTGCTATTTCATTACCTTAACTATTTTATCTGATGGAAAGATACATTTGATGATTGAATTGAGTTTAACAGCATATGGCTGCGGTATTTTGTTATTTTTTTTTTTTTACACCTCTGAGATCATAAGTACGTAAGAGAGTGAATTTAAATGTTTTGATAAGTTTTAATACACAGTTGAGATGTTTTAAGACATAATGAAAAGTATTTATTACAGTTTACAAATTAATGTGTATTTGATTTACCTACATTAAAGCTATCAGTAACTACTTATTTTACATAATGGGATGGCATTATCGATGCAAACACCCAGAAGGGGTTAAGTAAGCAACTCCTTGCAAGTGAAAGTAACTTTATTGAAAGGCTATGGAGCTTCAAAGCAACGAATTTTCCCAATTTCGTCCAAATTATTTTTCTCGCATACTGCCATTTCGTACACCTTCTAACGTTATTGCATTAGTCACGAACTTTCTTGGGGGCCGGGGTGGCCGAATGGTCAGACCACTCTCCAAGGCGACCAGGGCTCGACTCCCGGTGGGGTCAATCCCCGGATTTACGCATTGTGGAACCGTGCCGGGTGATGCCTTTCGTCGGCGGGCTTTCTTGAGGACCTTCCATTTCCTAGACCCCTTCATTCCGACGCTGCTCCATACTCACCTCATATCACCCCTCACCAGCGCCTAAGACCTCGATGTTAAGCGCTGACCAAAATCTCTCATTCACCCACGGACTTTCTTATTTTTGGAGCTCTGACTTTTTTTTCCTGTTTGCCTCAATGCTCCATAAGTAATAAAGTCTGTGACTACGTAATACTGTAATAAAATGTGCGACCTTATCATATACAGACTGCTGAGCCATGATTTTTGAGAAAACATCTGTAGTTGAAAACTGTAAAAATGCACTATTTTGGCGCTTCATCGTCCTTAATATGCATTCATAAAGTCGCCATTTAGACCATTGAGAGCCACCCTCTTACTGTACTTGTCTCAAATTTTCCAATGTTAACATTGTCTTCAGCAGTCTGTATTTGTATTTTTGTCGTTAAATCCGTTAATACTTATTATTAGAAGATCTTATGAGTACTGACATTATTAAGTCTAAGCAGTTGAGTACATAAACCCTGTCTGGGATACCGGTTTCGATTTCGGATTATACCGTACCAAACGGCTGCCAATTGAGTCTGTAGAGGTGTGTCTCTTGCAGTGTTGGTCAATCCTATGTTCTTCTATTTCTATCAACTCAGAAAACTAGAACATCAAGACTTCCTTCAATAATCATATGGTTTGTTAGGTATTGAGATCTCCAGCCACATAGCAAAGAGAGATAGTGAGCTGTATAGTAGCACTGGCGGCTCGTGAGCTGCTTGTTGCCAGGTACAGGTGGTTTTGGGTTATAGCGAGAACTCAAAAATGCTCTCCTTCGTTCTATTTTAAGCAATTTCGTATCTTTCCGCGCTTAACGGCTAACCATGGGAAATGCCTAACTTCTCTGGACACATTACTTGATGTTTGCGCGTCTAAGATAAACTGTACAGTAAGCATAAACCCAAACAGTTTGTTAAAAAAGTGTTATTTAATATATAAAATACAGTATTGTCGATTTTTGTTGTTTTTATATCATTATCGTTAGATTTACATAGGGAAATACACGGAACTGTATTGCGTAATCGAGCAGCCAACCACGCAAGCAGTAAGGGGACTATAGTTAATGTTGAATTATATGCAACAACGGCTAGTAATATTTTTTTTTCAAAGGTTATAATTTTTAGTGCTTACATTTTCCCGAATGACCTATAAGACTGCAGTTCTGGAGTACTGTACATGTTTGTGTACAGCAACCACTGACATGTTGGTCTGCAGGTGCCGTTTGTAACTCTGGGGTTTTTAAAATGCCAAAAACTAGTAAGTCGATCTTGTCATTGGTCTACGGCGCATTGATCAGAAGTGTATATTACCAAATATCTGCAGCACTCCCTGGCTACAACGCACGAGCCGTCACTCTACACTAGCAAATATTAATTCGTGCACAATTGATACATTTATTATGTTTGTACGTTTATGGTTTTGAATCTATATTCATGTTTTTCCTTTCTTTAGTGTGAATATGAATGTGTTTCATTGATTCCCCTTGTGACACTGTTTCCAATTGAGCATTTTCTGCACTTTCAAATTTAAATATCCTTAACTTAACAAATCCGAAATTAACCAAACATATTATTTAAACTTTAGTTTGGAATTTTCTAAATTGTGAGATGGCACCAAAGATTTATTAAAGACTAACAGAAATGGGTGTACGTAAAGAGGCATCATAACAAGCAGAAGGAAACGTAATATCTTAGTAATGATACAAACGGAAGTTTAGAACAAAAAATTCGGCTGCAACATATCTTACAAATATTTTGGTTGTTTACATAAGCCGCCATCACTGTGTTCTACTCCCCCAAAAACTTACTTAATATAAGTTATCATATAAAATATTTGAGTTATTATTATTTGAATTTTAGGTCACCTATTTAATTATATCATTTAAGATACTACACGAAATTCGTTAAATGCAAAATACATTAAAAATTTAACATGTAACCAACATGTTTGAAGTAATTAAACCAATATTATTTTCAGCATTTATAATTGACAGTTACCAGAATTGTATAGTTTTCATGCGCTCTAACAATTGTTTTATACAATTTGTAAATAAAATACTAATACGAAGGATGAAACAATTTTATCTCTAGCAGAGCTTCGGGATAGCTGTTTTTTTTATTATATTTTAACCTCCAGATTCCAAAATTGTTTGCAAGTTAACCATGTTAAAGACATTTAAATGGCCTGGATTAATATTAACAGTGTCGTGATTCTAATTTTGAAGTCTGAAACATTAAGAAAATTTCCGTAAATGTTTTCAATTTATTTAACTGAACAATTTCTTAATATTACGAATAACAGGCATGCGTAAATTCGGATACCGACTGTTCAAAATTCACTAAACATTTTGACATTTTAAGGGTGAAATAGGTCAGATGACTTCTGCTGAAATGAGGTACAAAGGGAAAAACAATAATCTGACTTCATAAAGTCTGGGAATTCTTTTGTGAATTTATCAAACAGCACTTGTGGTACTTCAAGGTAATTTTGTTTTTAGTTACGAATTAGTCAAAGTAATGCTATGATATTAATCACTGTCGTGGTCGTTTTGTAATAAATTAAACGTAATAGCAGTAATGAGTCTTCGGTTAAACAGAAACGCTATAACAGAGCCTAAAAACAGTAAACATCTATAACGCTTCACTATCCGTCACGAGTTTACTTAGAAATATTACGTACAATTAGGAAATTTTTTTTTCTAATTTTCCTCAAACAAAGCTGTGAATTCTCCTCCGACTGTATTTCGTAGTCAAGCTGCCTGTCCCCGGAGTACTGTCGCAATTATCTCGGAGTGGCTTGGATCGAGAACGAATAAACAAGTTATTTTAATTAAAGCGACTTAATGAAATTCAATTTTACCTGCAACGAAATCACTTGAAAAATCAGGGAATGCAGGCTTTAAAACTGGAGGTCGGAAAGCCACAGAAAATATTTTCTATAGCAAATACTGATGGTTATCAATCAAATGAATGTTTTTTTTTCTCAGTAATTTCTTGAAATTCTTTCGGGATACTGTGAATGGCATTGGCGTTGACTACAGCAGCAGTGAAAGTTACTTGTAAAATACGACAATAAAATAAGAAAGAATGCGCGCTTGGAATGATTTCGATAATAAAACCAGAAAGCATGAGTTTACATTATTGTTAGAAATATTTGCTAAACAAAAGATAAGAGAAATCAGTTCAATATGGACTGTGGATGATTTTACATTTGTGTGTGTGAGAGAGAGAGAATGAGAGAGAGAGTGAGTGAGTGAGTGTGTGTGTGTGTGTGGGTGGGTGGGCGCGCGAATATGTTTTTGTGTAAATACGATATTAACTTTCCCTAGCATAAGCGGCTACTGTTATTCAATTTTTTATGTTCTGAGCTGTATTTTATTGTATATTTCGTAATATTTAAAATCACCTAGGTATCCCTTCAAGGTTTTATTTAGTAAGACGTTTTCAAAGATTGCTCAATGTTACTTTGTGGAACAATTAGTTACATTATATACTTAGATCGTGTAATTTTTGTCTGGTATAATGTTTCCAGTTTTCCGATCCGTTTTGTTTGGTTCCTACTGAAATGTTCAAATGTTTCATTTCTGGGTTTCAACTACTTAGAACTCAATTCTGTAGTGTCATGTCTCGATCTAATAAAACGTATGAACAATTTATGATCCATGTGGTAATATTAATATGCATTGTAATTTCACTATTTTACTTTCTTTATTCATGTCTTGGTTATAGATGAGTTCACCTTTTACTTTCTTTATTCATGTCTTGGTGTTAGATGAGCTCGCTTAAATATAAAGTTGAATAAATGTGACTTATTTTTCGTCGCAGCGCTAGTAGCCTATTAGTGGATGATTAGTCTGGTTTTGTCTTTTGCTAAGCAAGATTTGACAGCTTAAAATTTGTAGTCGTTATCGTAACTGACTTTACTTTTATAGAAGAAATAATTGAAATTCCAAAAAAAATGTATTTGCAAGTTACATTTGAACACCCTTTCAGCAATTTTTTTTTTTTTTTATATAGAAATATGTAGCCAGTGAAGTAGGTGTCAACTATGCAAAACCTTCTGCATTTTTAATTATGTTTTCTTACAAATGAAATCTTTTTTATCATTTTGCAAATGGTCAGGGGTTTTTTTGTAATAAATTGTTTGAAATTTATTTGAGTGAATATTAGAATTGAACTTCAACCTAACCTATCTTATCCTTTCTTTTTAGTGGCTGTGGCTGGAAAAATTTGTTTGTTTTGCACATACTGGATATCATTTCAGTAATGTGCTGTAGGCTCTTTCATCATCAGAACCAACTATTTAACTTGTAAAGGAAAATACGGTTAGAATTCTAATACCATAGGTCTACTGCTTAACAATAACATATGTTACGTGTAGACACACATTGCAACGATTCTAAAATGTTGTAGGGCAGGAAATAATAGATTTTGTTCGAATGTGCTTGCTACAGATGTGTGCAAATGCAATGTTTCTCGTATACAACCACGTCTTTAAAAATTCCCTCCTCAGTATTTCATTCTGCTACAACAATCGATCAACATAATTTTCGGCACATTGAAAATGGAAAACTTCTCTTTCGAGTCGGGAACAACGAAATTACTTAAGTCATTAAATTTTCAAAATAAATTTTAAGAAATGTATACATTGTACACTGCACAAAGTCGTGTACTACTACCCTTAAACAATTGCCACATAATATTTTTTTTTTTTCAGGAGACATCTATAAACAGTTCCACACACATGCCAATGCATTTATGGATATGAAACTGTATATCTACAGTACCAGCTTATAATTTAAACATCATTTTATATAAATAATTATAAAAATTGTAACGCCACCAGATGTAATCAAGAAAAATCTTCCACTTAAGACTACTAGCGTTCAGCGAAATAAATTGAGTCACTTTCTCTTGATGGAAAGCTTTACGCTGCGCCGTGTCAAGACCTCTTCCTCTCAGGCCATGAGTTGAACCGACTTTGCTTGGCAATTTTATGACTTAAATATTACACACCTTTTCGTGGACTCTATGAAAGTCCATATAAAATTATGTTGATATGTTGCACTAAGTATTAATAAGACGCTACCGATGATTCAATTTATTATTTTATTTACGACGTGAATTGAATACACTGACCTATAACACATATATATTAATCTTTTATAAAATACCGTGGCTGTAGATGCTTCCCAAAACTTGTAAGTAAAAATGAATATTTATTAATTATTTTATCTAAAGTATGTGCTCGAGTTTTGAAATCTATTAAATACTTTGTATGACTTTGTTAACCATTTGGAATATTTTATTTATATATCTTAAGGGCGCTGCCAACAACGCGTAAAAATTAGTTAAAATATGTTCGTAAATACGTGTTATTGCGAAAATATTCCACATGCGCCCATTTTCTGAATGTAATATACGAAAATATACTTTAAGTAATGACAAAAATGTAGTTTCTAAACGTCACATTAATTATAAGAATCATTTCAGATACTCCCCAAATACTTAAAAACTATTTTTTCAACCTGTTATATCTTAAGAACTACTCACCGGAATGTGTGTGAGACTGCACTAGAAACATGCAGTGGACTTTGATTAAAACATTTCTTTAATAAAATGATGGGGTCACTACTGAAACTGTGAGTCAAGCGAGTGATCTACGATACCACTGCACTCCGTTTCAGTGTCTTGCGGTAGAGGCGATACCGCGCCAGATGAGCCAGACAACATCGCCCTTGGGGTCGTGCTTCACTGACACAAACATACGGCCAATACGAACCCTGGCAGTACCACACTTCTGACTTTCATGCCGTTGCCACAGAATAAATAAGTACTAACAGAAGCGACAAGAAAACATTTCTCATTGTTGTTATCGTACCAGCTCTCGGGGTGTACAGGAACTTATATAATACTACTGGATAGAAGACATTGATTTATATAACCACTTGTATTGTTTTAAATACTGAAGTTAGTTTGTACCTATATTTACTATACATTTAAATGAATAAATATGAAGATTCGAGGCTCAACTTGAGACAATAAATAACTCTATTAGAAGTGGCATAATAGAGCTTTTTAACCATTGTTTGTGTACCAGTTATTGGGCCGTACACGAAGGGAAACGAATCCATGTAGAATTTTAGACATTGATTCAAACGACAGCTTATACTACAAGACATACTTTAATTCGTTTTCGATTTAATTATGTATTTAGAAATGGTAAATATGACGTTACTTAGGTGTATATTTCCTCCCAGATAATATAACACGACATCACACTAAATTAAACTTCACCCTAACCAAACTTCAACCGACTCAGACACCATGATAATCCATAGAGAAAACGAGCACGATAAATGTCACGTCTTGTCGCTTCCACTACTACTTATATATTCTGTGCCGTTGCTAAGCGGATAACTAAGCGAGCTGACGTAACGGTAACACGCTGAACCTTCACTCGTGAGGACCCATACTTGATTACCTGCACCTTCCATCCTGATTTCGGTTTCCACGAATACCTAGAAACCGTTTCAAACTAACTATTACTTTTACTTGAATCAAGTCGTGTGTCACCGTCTCCAATGACCTGTTCAATGTGACGTAAATGCCAGTAAAAAAAAAGCAAAAAGAAATTAAGTGTGGATATATAATAACATGAAGCGGACTTTGTATATGAGTTGCATACCATGATTGTACTCTTAATTCTTTTTCCGCATTCAATGTTGTAATCAAACTTACCGTTTTTATTAATAAATGGCTTTAATATTAATCTTTGTTTTATATTATATAATTAATTTTTATCCCCCATGTGAAAGAACGTTATGCTACGTTCTGCTGTGGTATGTAGAAGTGCTATAATTAGAAACTTATTAAAAATTAAAAATGAACCTTGCGAAGGCTGTGCTCGCTTGCGTTTCCAGGAAACGTTTATATGTAATTAAATTTCACGCTTATTGATTTGAAATATTTTGGTTTCAATTCGAGCATTCTATAAAGTGAAATAATTTTATGAATACCTGTGAATCGGAGAGGAAATTTCTTCTTTTTATTCCCCCTGAATTGTCTGCATAGGTGTGCGACCCGTTATTAAACTTTTTGTGCCGGATGGGAACGTTATTCCGACGTTTGATTTTCCAGTCGCAGTGACGCGGCGTGTCGGAGGCGACGGGTGTAAGCTCCGGCAAGGCAGTAGGCTTGTTAACCGACGTTCCCGAGCACACCCCCGCATACACGTAGCACGCCCTGCGAAGCGCTGCCTCGCAACGTGTAGTGCGACAAGCTTACCAGGGCGGAAAACGAGTGTGCGCATCCTTGCCCCCCGGGGGCGGGTGGAAAATAATCCGGGCGAGTAAGGGAGTTAGTGTCGGTGAGGGGGTGGGGAACAAGGGGTGTCGCACACCTTGCACAGTTACGCTAAAAAGCGAGCAACAGTCACATTCCGTTCGAGTAGTAAAATAACAATAATGTTTTCTACATTTTGCATTGTTTATCCATTTGTGATAGTTTTAAGAAGTTGTAAAATAAAATTTGGAAAGTGCACAATATAATTCACAGAAGAAATTATGTTGTTTCCGGGAGGCAAGCTCTTAGAACTATGTGTAATTTTTCGGGAAATGGTTAAAATGTAGCCTCCTTATTGTGTAGTATGTTTACACAAAATTTTCGTAAGGTGCTCCAGCAATAAAGGTTAGGAAATTACGTTATTTGTAGTGAATCATCTGTGCACATAAACAGCCATCGATTTAAACATAGTTTCTTGGAAATATATTTAATAATTGTGTTTGGTCTAAATAAAATATAATTTGAACACTTTTCATTGGTATTCACGTCAGTACATAGTTGTCCTGTCATGTAACCCAACATTGACAATGAACATAAATATGCATGGTAAAATATAGCTACTGATAACACACTTTGTAGGTTTCTCCAGCAAACACACTATGTTTTGTACTATTAATGCATACAGCTGTCTCTTCAAATTCTAATTTGTTTTAATTTGAAGAGAATTGAAGAGATTTTCTTCAGCACTTAACATCTCGGTTATCAACGCTGGTCAATGATAACAAGTTGTGAGTATGGAGCAGCATCGGAATGAAGGGGTGAAGGAAACGGGAGTTCCCCGAGAAAACCCGATGACCAGCGGCATCGTCCGGCACGATTCCCACATGGGAAAATCCAGGGACCGACACCGCGGGTATCAAACCCGGATCAACGAGGTTGTAGTTGAGTGCTCTAACTATACTGTCAACCACGGACTTTAAGAGTGCGTGGTAGATAAATAAACGCTGGAAACATAAATTGATGTCTACGTGTTTTTTTTTTCAAAGCCAATATGGGTAATATACTCATTGACAGTCTTAGATAATGGTATTTTCCAACTTTAAGTGTAAATATTTGTCCAGAATTACTAATTGGTTACGCGTGATCTCTTGCGCCGCAGTGAAATGCCCGAGGTTCCGGCGTCAGAGATTGTGCCTCAGAAGTTCGTAACACTGAAAATTATTTTGTTTAAAACGTTGGCTAACACTTTTGTCTAGGATTGTTATTATTTAATTTTCGCAAATTGTCTTCAAGAAACCTAAAGTTATAGATTAATGCTTTTAGCGTTGAATTATGTTCCACGCCCTCTTAAATTAGTTTTAATCACATTGGTTGATACCAGGTTTTTAATCTCCGTCCTATCAGGGGAGCAGTAACGCGTGGCCGGGATATGCCAACGTCGTCACTAGGGCAAGAAATACAAGGCCACACAGTCTCTTACGAGGTGTTAGCACGACCCCGTGATAAATTAGCGCGTGTGCTAGCCGGCTCTGGTTTATGTTCGCGCCTGCGAAGAGGAGGTCGACTTACCGCACAGCACGTCGAGGGGGTGGAATGGTTAAGACGGGAAGGGAGGTAGGGGCCAAGGTTTGTGGCCCGCGTACTAATTACAAGACTCCCCGCGTCTCCTCCGTCCTACCCCATCTTCAGCCGACGTCGTGGTTCCTTCAGGGATGCTTTGGAGAACGGGACTGCCTCATTTTCTGCTTTGCTAGGTAATCGGCCGGCGCGCTTTAGGGGCGGGCTTCACTTCCCACCTGCGACCCTTTCCCCTCCTCCTTAACATCTCCGTAGGAGATCAGATTGCCACAGCTGGTCCGGCTGGGAGATGAGGAAGGTTTGGGGGATAGAAAGTAAACCTTGCTGCACACTCGCATCTGCTGTTCGATATTGCGTCATCAAGCGTAACGGCTTGTTAACGGGGAAGCTCACAGAAAATTATATTTTCTTTAGAAATTATTGTATTTGTACGAAATGTTGTTTGTTTTGTATACAAATATAGAGACATTATTTTATTGTGATAAAAATATTTTAAATTTCGTAGTTTTTGTATGAAGGCATGTCAAAGTTCACATTTGTATATACCGGTTACATGCTAGAAATGAAATCAGCTAACTTATATAAATGCAATAAATCAGTCTGATGAAAATTAGTAACGGACTACATCAAGGTGTATACGAAAACGGCATTGAAAATTTTTTAGTATTTAAAAAAATATATATATCAGGATTTTGACGAATGTTTATTTTACATTAGTAATTTTTTTATAATACAAAGAAATTAAATGCGATTTTTAAACGTGATTTGGTGTAATCAGAAAATCTTTTCTTCTGTGTGAACTATTTCATTTCGTTATGTCAGTGGGTTTTCCTTTCTTGCATAAAAGTTTTGTGCAAAATTTAACAGGACATGTTATTACTCAAAACCAACAAAATCTCTCTATTTTGAAATTCTGTGCACGGGCCTGCTATCAGCAAATGGTTTTTCCAATAATTTCTATAGAAATGTTTCTACATAATCTATTCTTACGCACTATTCTTCCTCGGAAAATGTAATTTAATCTATTTGTAGGTAACAATTCAAGAACCATAATAAGCGGCAAAACCCATGCAGGGCTTTAAAACTAACCAATCAATTGTTTAGTTTGGGAGCAAAGGTAGAATTTTATTCATAAGAAAAACAAACTATATGAATGATATTTTAATAATGCCCAAATATTTTTTTTTAATTTGTAAATATTACAATTACGAGAAACTGAGGCTGACGCAGACAAAAAGCTCCAGCAGATGATCCCTTATGAAAATATAATTGCCGTAATATTAAGGGAGTACTGAGATTTAAATATATTTAATTTATAAACATTAATGTCCTCACGAACCGAAAACTGATAGACGTAAACTGACCACTATCAAAATTTAATTTTATGTAATTGCAGTCGGAAAATCAACAACAAACCCTGGTTGATAACATCTACATGAAAAGAAAAGCGGTGGCCACTGTTAAGTTGCGATAAAGGTTTGTAACTTCAGGGCAGTTTAACATTTTAATGTGAACCATTAAATTAACGTATGTAACAAAAATAGTTTTGTATCCACTGTTGTGAGACCATCGTTCATGTAGCTTGAACGAGGTTATACAGAGACTAGCACGTAGGCAACACTGCGTACATAATTGCTTGTTTTATCCCGCCGCATATATGGCAGATGTGAACTGAAAAAAATAATGTGTTGTACTACAATTACCTCGCATTGCCGTAACTATCACATTGTTCCTGGCTGAACTTGTGTGTACGTTTTGTAGGAATATGGTTATAAACGTGCAGGTCAAATAAATACGTCATCGGTCTTATGGGTCAGAGTAAGACATTTAAACTATTTGTGTAATTTTAATACGATTGTAAAGTTGAAGTCAAGTGTAAATGATTTAATACATCTAACATTACGTTATGTCACTAAAGGTACGAGAATTTCGGGGTCCATCAATCATCAACCAACCTACATGTACTAGCTACAGTTAAGTATCCGTTGGCTCCTATTAACATAAACGGGTAGAACATTTCATCCCTAATAATTACTTCATCATTTATTACCAGTTTGCAGTTCTCAAATATGTATAAAAATAGCTGCCGTTCAATTACAGTAGAGACAATAAGTTCTTGTCGTTTAACTTAACATAGAATAAGTACACGAGATATTCGTGGACATATTAGTTAGGCGGTTTCATATCAGCGGTGATATATAAACTCTAACTTCTTAACCTCAAAACCCCTCCACCCTATCTATATAGTGTTCCATGTTTTACAGACTACTACATTTTCAGGTACCACACAAGAATGTTATAACGGTGACACATAAATATCACTTATGCAGTGAGATATTGCATATTAAAATATTACGTAACTGTTTTTGGATATTGAGCATTTTGTATGTAATCAAATTCGAATATCAGATATTATAATTAAATAAAAATTAATGCTAAATCTCCGTCTTGAACCAATTAATTTTAACGATTTGCAGAGTTTAAGATAGACGTTAACAAACAACCAGTATTAACGTTTATTGCTATACAATTATGAAGGAAGGCACCTCCATCACCATTATTACATAAAACATTTGTGCTGACACGTACATGCTTATGTTAGGTGCTTGGTCTTTATTGAGAAGTTTTATATAAATAATAAAACTATCCGGTCGGTAGCTTCGTACCACTTTCCTTTAAGTTGAGAGGGTTTTAGGACCGTTTAACAACGAGGCCTTAAAGCAAATAAGGGTGAAGTGAGATGAAGGGACAACAAAACAGCCATGTGCAACCCGGGATCAAAACCAGGACCTCTCGCACTTTAGACCGGCAACTCATCGACTACGCTACGTCGGCCGGCAAACTTTCCTTTAAAATACAAGTACAATTTCAGCCAAGAACCGAGTGTTAGTTAGGCTTATATGAGCTAAGTAGGCCATGCTATGCATTAGTAGACTGTTCACCGATTGAAAATATCAATAAAGCATGATGAAACTTAAGATTTAAAACAGTCTTAAAGAAAATCAATATTTATAACCGGAAATAGGACTAAAATACGTTTGTATAACTGGCCCAAAGCTGAAGAAAATTTCATACTTAGGCAATGTAACAATTGGCACATAATATACTGGCGCGTTCCACCGCCCAATTATTGTACAACATATTATATTTACAGTAAATATCCGCTATGAAACGTACAACGCGGCGGGATAAACCAAAACAGTCGTGTACGCAGTATTGGCTACGCGCTAGGCTCCGTATCACCACACCCAAGCTTAATACTCATTTTTCACGAAAACTATGGGGCAATTGCTACAAGAGATCGACTTTTTTTCTTACGTATGTCACAGTACTTAATAGTCCACCTTATCCTGCCGTTACAAATGTTGTACGGAATGTAACGGGGGTCAGCCTTTTTATTATCATATGGGAGGAGGGTATCGGCCAATGTTTTGTTTTTGTTTTTTATAGTAGCTTTAAGTAAAAAGTAGTTTATATATTTCTTGCTTAATGTTTCTCAAGAATCATCTGCCGAATTTTGTAAGTGTGATCATATAACAATTATTAATAATGAACCTTGACAAATGGTTGGGTTGTAGCTCTGAATGTCCTGCAGTATCTATTTTAGGGATGTTTATTGATTTATTATTTTAAATTTTTGCTTTATGGGTTGGTCGGTAAAACACTAAAAATTCTGTTGTATGTATTTCAATTTGTTACATAGATGGTCATGTTTTTATAAATGTATTCTGTTGGTAAAACTGTCTAGTGGTAGTTTTTATAATATGAATAAAGATGGAGTGTGTTTTGTTTGTATTGTATATATAATGCTATACGAATAATGAAAATATGTAATGAATTTTAGAAAACATGGTGGTAGAAGATACAATTTTTCTCTCCTGAATGTAGTGGTTTGATTGAAGTTATATGAAAGAGTGGTATGTTACCAACTCTTATGTGGAATTATGCTTTTAACCTTCATGTGTAGGAAGCTGTAATTTATATTAACATACAGAGTCACCCAAAACGATGGAGTCTCGTTGCTTACCGTAAGCAGAAGAGTATTAAATTATAGTAGGATATATATTCTAATGTATGTTAATATCGAATGTGTCTCTATTATACCGATCTACTGTTATGCCAGTCATTGTGTGCGGTGGTAACGCATTGTACTTAAATTCTCAATGCGCACTTAATATTCTCGCCTTCAATAATAAAAATACACTTTACACTTTAATAGTGCATTACATAGTTCACAACCTCTCGCAATTACCTTACAGATGTGGTACGTTATCTTAATTGAGTATAAACATTAAAAACAAAAAAAAAGCAAAAAAAAAAAGAGATCTTGACGAAATATACGCTTCAGTTTGCTCTATTGTAGAAACTACAGAATCTGCAAAACAAAATGATAGATGTTAGTATGTACTTGCAAATTAGTTTTTCTACGTTTTTAAGGAGACAATCGCAAACACATTATTGCCATTATTATCAGATAGTTAGTAACGCTATACAGTATTGAAGCTACTTAGTAGTTTTTAGATTATTCCATACACGGTGGTAAGACTAACGTAACAAGAAAAAAATAAATAGTATTCTTTAAATTAAAAACAATGATAATATAGTTTATTTTTGGAAAAGGGGCAGTGTTGAATTAGTCGTGGTCCCGTTTTTAGCCGACCTTCTGAAGGAAAAAAAATTGGCTTATGAGATCACCTACTTGTTTGTGTGTCTGTATAGGCGTGTGTGAATGTGTGTACGTCCCTAAAAACTTTTGAACTAGTGGACAGAATTTCATCAAACATTGAATATATGTAGTATATTCGTCTACACCCGGTTAATATTTTCAATATGGCGGCTATTTTAACATTTTCCCATCAAGCTTGATATATAAGGAACAATATTTTAGCATTTAATCAAACTTAGCACACATATACTACATACAAAGCTGATTTCGTTTTATTTACATCCAATTTGAGGAAAGTAGAGTTATTATTTATGCTAATATCTTCTTGTTCATATTGCTCAAAATATAATAAAACATTTCTATTTGTCAAATACAAATTCTTACGTCGTAATGTGTTTTAGGCAGGCTGGTAGCTTGTTTCTTAAATTTATAGACGGACCATGTCTATTTCTGACAGCCCCAAATGTTCGCGTTTGGAAACATTTTTAGGCGTTGTAAATCACAGTGTGGGTTTAACTGGGTGCTTCCATTTTATCCGTCCTTCGCATTCCATCGCTTCTTCGACATAGAGCTTCATCTCACGTAATTTTTAGGGTTAGGCAAATGTCTAAGGGCGGCCAATCAGAAGTCTGCTCTTAAAGTGTGATGCAGTCTCTTAAAGTGTGATGCAGTGCCGTCAGATATATACACTATCTTAATTTTCTCGTGTTTACCAGATACAACGGAACAAGAAACGTAATGCTATGCAGTGATGTCGTATTTGCAATCGTATAGTCAAACAGACACCTGACAGTTATAAAATAAATATCGTATAAGGAGTGTATTCGAGTACCAGGGCATTGCACCATAGATGCATGCATACGACTAGGCACCTGTAGGTATCTGCTCGACCAGGAGGATGACATGCAATATAAACGTACTGGAATGAGAAAGGTGGGCGAATCGGAAGATACTGAGAAAACCCTGCGAACAGTGACATCGTCCGACACGATTCTCACAAACAAAATTCAGGTTTATATCTCGCCGGAAATCGTACCATTAGGATCGTATAAATGGGAGGTGTGTGCTTTGAGCACTATGCAAACCGATGCACCTTTACAGTATATTATTGTCACTCAGCGATTTTTACTCTGGAACTGGTTTTCAACATATTGTTGCGAGCCGCGACTGTCTGGCTGGGCGGCGTAGTACGATACTGTGGTGGCGGAGCTAGGACACCCCCTTCCCACTCACTCCTCGGTGCCGTGGCTGTCGGGCAGGGCGGCGAAATACAATACAGTGGCGGCAGCGCTAAAAGGCCTCCTCGGGTGCCGCATGGATTGTATTACTCCATGATAACCACCTGCGCCCAGTATCGGGTAACCGAGAGAAAATATCGTGATCTGGAATG
>PNEQ01106806.1:0-11621 GCA_003012365.1 Medauroidea extradentata
ACCTCTATTTAGTGAACCTCATTATAACAAAAACCTCTGTATAACAAAGTTTGTATTTGGTCCGTTCAAAACTGTATATAAAACAAAGCATTTTCCACTCCTTATAACAAACTTATTTTTGCATCTTTGACACAAAACCCCTTTATAGCAAATGCTTTGAGAAATTTAACTGTATAGTATTAAAATTTTTTTAAAGTTTCTCTTGTTTTACAGAATTATATTTAAAACTTAAAAAACTTGTACGTAATGCATTTACGAAAACAAAACATATAAGAAAATTGAAGGATTCAGCATGTCGTAATTCTCGCAACAAATATATATTCCATAACAAGAATTATAATCAAATTAAATATTGTACTGTACATTGAACATTTTTGTAGAACGTGACTCAGTAACAGTTGTTTGAAACAAAGTTAGTGGAGCATTTTATATTTAAAATTAAATTTTTACGTAGCTGCAAATGTTTGATATTTATAACTGTGCTAAGAAAATCAATACTGTATATATTTTAAGATCATATAACCAAAGTCCTGTAGAATGACTCAAAGCAACCTTCCTTTCAGTGTTAATGTAGAAAACAATTGAAATATAATTTCCGTAAAGCTAATACTGAGAAATAATACACACTTGCCAGTACCTCTTTATAATGAACCCCTTTATAACAAATATTAAAATAATTGGTCCCTTCAGTTTTGTTATATAGAGGTTTTACTGTACAATGTCGGAGAATTCGTATTATAAGATATTAAAATTGATTTAAGAAAGTATTTGAACAGTAAAACTTACACGTGAAACGTGAATGTGTAATACAACATAAAAGGTAAAATAACTTGGTATTTTTAAGAATGTTTTAATTTTTTCGCAAAACAATTAATTATGAATGGCACTTCGGTTAATAAATACATACAACACATTCTGTGCATCTGTCGTGGCAATAGACTAAATATAATATTGAACTGTGAAATAACATGCCGCCATATTTCTTCCATCCTTAACTTTTTTTAATAGCAACTGCTTGGCTGCTTACAAGTTATCAGGTTTATAATATTGAAGATACCAAAACATTTTACAAAACCGCTAATTTCCGCTGTAAAGTGTCTAAAAATCCGCCAAAAAATTCAGCTGTCCGCTAATTAGAAATTTTTCTCCGTCGAACAATAATTTTACCCGCTAAAACTAGTGGGAATTAAAATTAAAATACAGTCTGGAATTTTAAAGTAGAGTCGTGTGTTAATTTTCCTGGCTTGTTTTGTTTCAAATTGACCACAGTAAAAGTTTTATTATTTTTGGTGAAATAACTTTTTCTTGTATTTTAACTACGGTAATTTTTGAGTTTTGGCAATTTTAGTATATTATTAAATTTTCCCTGGTGAAGTGAGTAACTTATTGTGTTGCAAGCTTCTCCAGGCTGTAGAATTTCTGGTGCCGACGTTGTGGTTGGTTGCTTGCTTCTTGGAATTCTCTCCATGACGTAGGTTCTTGGCGCACGTAGGTCAACCATCACAGGGGGTTGCTTAGGGTATTGTACCGCGAATGTAGTTCCACTGTTGCGCACCTTTTGTCCCCAGTTATTATATTTGTGTGGATAAATAATTTTATTTCAATGTGAAAACTATAAATTCAGATATTGGAATGCTTTGTTTCATGTTTTAAGGGTAATTTTGCTGGTTTTGTTAAATTTTGGATACTGTTGTATCACTCCGCCGATGTGCGCTATTTGTTACTATGTCCGTTGCCGTGAGTTAGCAGTTGGTGCCGGGTGCTAGCCCAAGGCGGTTGTGAGTTGTAAGGCAGTCAATGTTGGGCAGTGGCCCGCTGTGGTCGTGTTGGTGCCGGGTGCTGGCCCGAGACAGTTGTCAGTCAGTCGTTCGGCCGGAACGGAAGTTGTTTCGTATTTATTTCGTTTGTTTTGTTTAATCAGGTTCGGGCATGGTAACGCCGGACATCTGACCATTTATTTGTGTTTTGGTACCAAACCGTCATTTGTAGAACAATCACGAAGTAAGAAAAAAATGTAAAAGGTAAAATTGAAAATAAACAAACAGTGGCCTTATTTCGTGAATTTAATTTGTAACATCACAATAATAGTTTCCGTCTCCATTTAATTGAACAAACTTAGCTATCCGGAGCATGCTAAGTCCCATAACCTCAACGCCCACTCCAGTGACGACAACAATAGACAGCAAACAATAGCAGATGCAGGGCGTGTCACATCTTTAGGGCCAATGAACAGGGACAATAGATAACACACAAGCAGACGCAGGATGTGTCATAGAGTGCACGGCTTACATGGATAATTAGCATTTGAAGTCTGCGTGATACGTGGTTAGGTAATTGGCGTGCGCGGAGACTTGACAACAGCGCGGTAGGCTAGGCACACATGCACACAGCCATGCAGCCGGAGGAATGCTGAGCTGGAGGCGCGATCAATAACTAGTCACATGTTTAGGCGACACTGTTCTCGGCATGTAGCAGATAAGTGTATTTTGATAGTTCTTTGAAAAATGAAAATGACTGTTGCGTTCGTTTTCAGTAAGTGAGAAGCTAAAAGTAATTAAGGAAGCAGAAGAAATAGGAAATTGCGCAGTACGTCATAAATACATCACAGCGTCATGTATTAAAGACTGGCGCAAAGTGAAAAAACAAGTTACAGGATACCGTAGCAATGTCAACAAGTTCGTTGTGACTAACATTTTCGTTTACTTAGGCCGGATAATGCCGGTAATTTTATTTTGCTTTGCATGTTTAGTTTTGTATCACACTTTGCACACCTCACGTACATACTTTGTTTGCGCTTTCGTTGCTTCGTGTGGACTCTCCTACGACGTAATGAAGTTTATATTACAGTTTACACTACTAATTGTTCATTTTGCTGGGTTTTGGACTAGTCTTTTCGCGTTTCAACAAATTCGCACGGAAGCCATACAGACATGTTAATATTTGATAACGTGGGACGGCCGGCCCATCGACACCGCACTGTTTGGCGTTCTATGGCCCGTCCGTCCCGTGCTCTTCAACCGATTGTTTACGTTTTTGATACACGGAAGTGATTTGTTTTTCTTACTTATTGAATTTATTTGCATAGAATTAGTTACCATAAAACAATGAACCATGTTATGTGCTAGCAAATTTAAGATTTTTTTAATTTTCCAAAAATTTTTTGTATTGGGTGATACTTCGTAACTTAATTTTTTTTTCTTTCGTACAGAAAACATAAATAAAAATACAGCATTAAACATACCAAATGTTGACAAATTTTAAATTTTTGTTAAAAAAAAATTTTTTTTTCAACGTTGTGCACATAGGCCTACCTCTTTTTTTAAAGTTATAATTTTGGAAAAAATAGCGGGCCTATGTGCGCGTAAATACGGAATTTTCTAGGTCCCGAAAATTTTTCTATTAAAACAATGTTTAAGAAGTCCACATCAATCATTTTCGTAAGTATTAATTTTCCCGCATCCATAGCTCAAAATATCTTGTCCCACAGCCCAAAATTTAGGCGTATAGATTGTTTTTAAAATTAATTTCAACATATAGTGTAAATTTTAAAACGAACAGTGAATACAATCATGGTTGGCCACAAAGTAAACATGCGCAGCCAATATTTACGTTTACCCGTGATTTGCACTTATATATTCTGGTTTCCATTTGTTTGCAAATTAATACACTGTTAAATTTTCCTGCATATCACAACATCAAAATTTTATTTTTCCTGCTGTTTATGGTTTTCGGTATCCGAAAACAATATAAACACGAGATGCCAGTCACAGATAACGAAGGAAGAAAGGAATTCTAAACTTGTTTGGAAGTAGAACACAGATGAAACATCGCAGAGAAGTTGGTGATAACGTGCAAAGCCACAGGAGAATGGCCGTGATAGCTTATAATGCTTACGCTCGCGGCACAATAAATTTAAGATGGCGGCAAGAAGAGAATTGCAGCCGCTAGCACTATTGATTGTCTCTGACTCTATCGATAGCCGTTTTTACATTGGCAACATTTGAACTCTTTATGTAAGTTCATTTGTCTTTGATTTTAGCGCAATTAACGGTAACTTTAACCTAAAATTTGCGAAACGTGTTTTAAAAATGTTTTATTGTAAACAGAACGGTTTTGAAATAATTTCCTTTTTAGTGCAGCGTGTTTAGATAGTTATGTAACGGTAATGTAATTTCACGATTGCACTCATAAATACGTAATATTAAAATTAAAAAAGATGTTTTTAAAATATAATGATAGTAATGTTTCTTATTTCCTGTTTACGTTTTTTTAATTTTCCATAATTTACATTACTATAATAAATACCGTATTTGCCGGCATATAAGACAACAATTTAACATAATTTTGGCTTCAAAAATTGCTACTCGTCTTATATGAGGGTGCAAAAATTTTTGGTAGCCAAAAATTGTTTGAAAGCTAAGCTGTAAGCTGTGGAGTTGTATGATGTTTCAAGGAATTGCGTTTTTCTTCGCAAATGAAAACGAGTGCCCCATTTATTTTAATAAAATTTACGGTACAATATTTTGATGAGCGTCATTCATAATAAAGGACACTTCTTCGCAGCGAAGCGGCGATCGATGCGAGCACGTGCCGAGATACTTTGTCTCGCCAGCCTACAACTCAGGGGCGGGGAAAACGAGGATCTAGGTCGGCATGCTTTCATCCTTTGTCTTGCAAGCACGAGACTCTCGGGCAGAAAAAAACGAGGATCTAGGTGCCGTACCACACATTCACGTGTCTACCGTCTAATGCTAGGCTGGCGGACAACAGCGCACAGGAATGCGATGACCTTGCAAGCAGCTGTTGTTTCCCGGCGTTGCCTTATAGTGCGCGGCGTGCCTTAGTCCGACATTGCCGAGTCGCGCACACCTGCCGGCCAATGGAGATATCGCCGGCCGCCGCCGTGCATTTCCTTGGCTCTTGGGCGCGCGGAGAACAGTAGTAGCCAATGTTATTAGTTTATGTGGCTACTATGATGTTTATATGCCGGTAATAAATGCATTGAAAATATTTAAACTACATTTTTTATGTTTCTGGCAAAGGAAATTAAATATTTTTCTGTCAGGAATTTCAAAATTAGTAATTTACATTTTTTCAAGATTTTGTACCTTCAAAACCATGACTCGTCTTATATGCGGGGTCGTCCTATATGGCGACAAATATGGTAATAACTTATAGACAGTTTTCTTATGTTTTGTCTTGTCGGTCAGCTCAGCCAATAAAGTACAACTTCAGATTTCGAGGTTAGGTAAAGAATACAGGCAAGTCCGCATGCATAGTTGGTTCGCATGCATAATTTTTTTTTCTTCTTGTCCCTTGAAAAACGATCCATAGAGTTTCTACTGTAAATCAGTTGCAGCCTCCGGCTAGCAGCCTACTGCGCAGATCAACTCCGAGGCGTTAAACACTTTTTAAAAGAAAATTATTTCACCAGCACCGCCCGATAAAGGCCTTTAAAAACACAAATATAACTGCAAATTTGTGTTATAATCTCCGCGGACGTCCCTTCTGTTTTTCAAAACGTCCCACTCCCTTGGGCTTCCGCCCTACATGTGCTCAAAGCCACGCCATCCTCGCAAGTAGTCCCCAGCCCGAGACACGCTTACCCAAACATGTTACCCCACACGTCATCGGTCCTCTGAGCCACAGCAATGTCCTGGAACATGGCTACCAACCCTATATTCTGTTCCACTTCAACTCTAGCAATCACCGGCCCCATCCTAGGCTTATCCTCCACCAAAATTCTGCCATCCTCTAGCACTACTCGGCTCAGCAGGTCTGCGTCGCTGTTGGCACACCCCGTCACGTACTGCACTTTAGTCATATTCCTGCAGTGCTAAGCACCACCGTGTTAGCCTGCTTCCCATCAACTGACACGACTGGAGGAACATCAAACTGTGGTGGTTTGAGAGAATTGTCACCTTATGCCCTAATAACAGGTTCCGCAACTTGCTCAAACCCCATACTACTGCCAAACACGTTCCATAACCGTGTATGCACACTCTGCGGTTGTCAGAGATCGACTGGAAAATGTGATCAGCTCTTCCTCACCATCATCTCTTTTCTGCACCACCTTAATGCCAAGGTCATAGCCCGACGCATCAGCGTACATAAAAAACCTTAGGCTAAAATCAGGGTGCAACACCATACACTCGCTTGTGAACAACATTTTGGCCTCCACAAAACTGCTTTAGCATTCTGTAGTCCAGTTTCATGTCTTTGCCTTTTTTAACAGCTCTAACAAAGGGGCAACTGCAGTAGCAAAGTTTTCAGCGAACCTCCGGTAAAAATTACACAATCCAAGGAAAGCACGCAATTCCTTCACATTACCAGGTACAGGAAAATTGTGGATCAGCTCTACTTTAGCTGGGTCGTGCCTGACACCTACTGCGTCTAGAACAAACCCCAAGAACCTCACCTCGCTCCGCAAAAACGACGACTTGCTCAACTTAAGGGTCAGTCCGACCGTCCTCAAACGCTCAAAAATCAGTGACAACACATCAATGTGTTCCTCGAAGTTAGAACTCACCACCAGCAAGTCGTCCACGTAAATGTGAACTACTACTCCTAGCTCTGGACCAAGTGATGCGTCAGCGGCATGGCAAAATTCACCCACACTATTACTGAGGCCAAACGGCAGAACGCAAAACTGATACCTCCTGGCACGGTATAAAAATGCTGTGTACTTATGGTCTTTAGGATGCAGCGGAACTTGCCAAAACCCCTTACAGAAATCCGTAGTGCTTATGTACCTGGCCTCATGGAATGAATGCGACAAACAGATCGTCAGGCTCAATGGGAGATTGGCGGTCGGGCACGATCCTGCAATTAATCGCACGAGCATCGATAAGATGCGCACAGTCCCGTCCCTCTTCCTGGCGCACACCAGTGGGTTAACGAACAGGCTGTTCCCACGCTCGATAACGCCAGTAGCCACCATTTCCTCTATTTGCCGGTCAACCTCTTTACGGCACGACCAAGGGATCAGGTACGTCCGCTGCCTAAACAGGGCGTCGTTATTGACCGGAATGCGAGCCTCGTATGCACATGTGCGCCTTAACTGCCCGGAAAACACGTTATAATGTGTACTCAACATACTCCTCTACTGGTCTCTCTCCTCTCCAACTGCTTGACATTTCTTCATCACGTCGTCCAGTTCTCTCTCCCATTCGTCCCATCCAGCGGTACTTACATACCCTACCGCAGTCTCACGGGTACCAACCCATGCTAACATCCCTTCTGCGTCCCCGAGATCCGCCTCGCAAGCCAATTCAATACGGGGCGACCTGTGTGTTTGCTGCCACTTTGCCATTTTCCGTAACATCGGTTGTTTCTCGTCACCCAATTGAATTATGCCATTCATAAAATCCACCACCACGTTGGCCTCTTGCATGAAATCAACCCCTATTATGACCTTCCTAATCAGATGTGGTACAACCAGACATGCAACATTATACTGTTTCTCATTCAAACTAATTTCTAGCAACCTTTTTGATTTCTTTCTTGCCACGACCCTTTGTTGCGCAAACGATAGTCAGCTGCGCACCGGAAGTACCGGGAACTTCGCCCCCTCATTCTGCAACGTCTCATGCAGCTGTTGCGATACTGCGCATATTTCCGACCCTGTGTCGAATAATAGGTCGAGCTTTCTCCCTGCGATCTTCCCACACAACTCGGGTACGCACATCAATTCCGCCTTCGGTTCTTCTTCCCTAAGTAGGAACTCTCTCTCCCCTTGAACCATGGTGGTCGCTACCTGGCTCTGCCTAACTTCATCGGTCACGTCAGCTGCACGACCTAGGCTGCGCGACCTCGGCCGTTTCTTGGCCGCTCCCCCCGCCTTGCGTCTTTACTATCTCGTCATGGTGGTCGCAGGTGACCCTCGTTACTGCATGCGCCAGCCCTGACATCATCATTCCCTTGCCGCTGCTGCTGCCTATGATCACCATCCTGCAACTCGCAACGCCACTTACCACTGTTACTTTGCGACTGTTTAGTACGCTCGTCGTGACAATCATGTCGCCCCTGTGCATGGCGTTTATCACCGCCATAATTACCACGTCCTCCAGCCCGGTAATTGTGGTTATCGCCGTACCGACGGTACCCCCCAGGCCGGTTGCCACCTTGCTGTCCCTAAACACGGCCGCCCTCACGTCGATCACGCCAGTGGCCACCTTGCCAACGGCCCATGGTTTGTTCCTCGCCCTTTTCATACCGCTCCTGCTCGAGGTGCCTGTTCCTTTCCTGCTCAGCTTCACCAAGCTGGTCCAGTTCTTGCAAAATGTCCCTCAACTGAGATATAGTTTTAAACTCCTTCCCCACCAATGTTCGTCGTCGGTCGTAAGAAGTGTGTGAATACACCATGATCACGATGTCCGCCTCACTGAGGGGTTGGTCATAGTACATCGCGCGTTCAGTTACCCTACCTAAAATCTTACTTGTTGGTGTTAACATTACTTAAAATAGTAAACACAGACACAAAAGAATATTCAGTTAAGAAGAATTGAATCAATCTATCAACACCATTTGCGATCTTTAAAGTTTCAAAACAAACAGGGTGGGGGTCCCAAAAGGTGCCCACATCACACTACAGTAAAACCTCGTTAATCTGAAGTGCTCGGGACCGAAATTTTGTACTTCGAATTATTGAATTTAATTTTTTTTTTTTGTGGAGGTACAAAGTCTGTGTTTCTACGCCTATTTTTACGGTAGTCTTCGGTCTTCGAGAACTGTTAAGCATTCAAAATCAAAAAAGGAATAGTAGTATGAAATAATTGGACCAAGAAAGTATGTTGCATTTTTCTTGGTCGACATATGCTGCGTTTTTCTTGGCGAGCACAGTACTGCAAGTTAGCGCGCATCACGTCTACTAGGCTGTCTGCAACTCTGCGCCTCCACTTGCCGGTTCCAGCGTTCGATGTCTACCACGGGTTGCCTTCGCCACAGCATGTGATAATTATCACTGTATTTGCTGGCATGTACAACGATCCCGCACATACGACGAGTCATTGTTTTGAAGGTACAAAATCTTGAAAAATATTTAATTACAGTGGAACCTCGTTGCATCGTTCCCGTTTCTTTTATTTTCCCGGATCCATCGATCGTTTTTCACGGTCACGACAAATTGCCTACATAAACAATGTTAAATAAACCCACATGGATCGTACATATATTCATAAATTTCCTGCATTGACCGTTCAGACATTTTCGTCAACAACAATAAAAGTTAACTCTCATTTTACGTTTTCATACCACGCTCGTATACACTTCTCAAAACAAACAGGTGTAAACAACGTACGTATCATAACCGCACATGGCAAACATTTACCGTTGTCAAAAATACGGACGAACGTAATATGTTTGGTTTGACTATAAATTTCACCGTTATTGTTTCAAATATGTTTGGCAATCATTCATCTTATTTTAAGATACGTACTGTAGGTTGTGTGTGTAAACACAAACATTGCTGTATTTTTGTTGAAAGAACAACAAACATGTTGCCACCAACCGAAAAACTGAATTTTTTTTTGTAGAGGAAATTTTTTTTTAAAGTTTAATTTTCAATAGATTTCGAACACGCATTGTGTACAAATTCATTTTGTTCTATTGTAAATGTGTGCTTTTATTTTTGCATTTCAGTAAAGTGTGAATAAATTGCAGTTACGTCAAGAATTTTGGGAATTTTCTTCCGCCATTTTGTGCACTTCCGAGTATAGCCGAAGGCAGCAGAGCGCAAGTGCACAAGTCGGAGAGGTTACATTTTCCCTTTTAAATACGTATCTTGTTCTTGTTATGTTTTCCGTTTAGATTGCAACAATTCTGTGAATTCTGTTCACAAGTGGAGTACACTATTTTTATTTTAAGGCCTGTGAAATGTATTTATAAATTATTCCTGTAACAATGTCGCAGCCTTCAAAATCTGTTCGCTCACTTGAAGAATGCTTTGAAATAATAAAGAAGGTAGAGAAATGTCCCGGTGTAAAGATGCTGACATCGCCAAATGTCTTGGATTGCCACCTTTGACGTTAAATTAAATCGTCGTAATACAAATGAGCTACGACCATATTCAATACACACATATTTGAAGTGCAAATTTTCATGTGATGGACATATGAAAACTAATTTTTAAGGTTATGTTTTTAGGTTTTTAAGTTAGGGGGCGTTTGTGTGTTCCCCGCATGTTTCGTTTTCTCGCATGCATCATTTTTCCTCATTGGTACCTTGAAAAACGATGGATAGAGTTTTCACTGTTTTAATTTTGAAATTTCCGGCAGAAAAACATTTTTACTTTACCAAAAACATAAATGTTTTGTTTAAATGTATGTGTAATGCATTTGTTACCGTTTTATAAATTTCATAGGAGACACAGAAACCAATAACATGGGCACTACTGCCCTCCAGGTGCCTAAGAGCCAAGGAAATGCTCAGCGACAGTAACATGTGACCGGCGACGTTGTCAGTTCCCAGCCACTGCCAACGCGGCGCTGCACTACTGCAGCAGCTGCTTGCAAAGTCATCACATTCCTGTACGCTGTTGTCACCAGCCAGCCAAAACTAGACACATGAATGTGTAGTACAGTACCTAGATCCTAGTTTTCTCCACCCGAAAGTTTTGTGTTGGCGAGACCAGAGATTAGGGTGAGACAAAATATCTAGGCATGCAGTGTCTAGATCCTCGTTTTCTCTGCCTGAGAGTTTCGTGCTGGCAAGTGTCCACCCGAGAGCAATGTGCTGGCGAGACGAAGGATCTCGGCACGCGCTTCAGGTGTATCGATCGCCAAACGACGCTAGCTGTGATGCAAATTAAAAAAACGGGGTAGGGACACTTCTGAAACAAAAGTAATCTTATGTGTCGGGAAATACGGTAACTTCTAAATGCATGGTTTTGGATCTCTAAGAGGCAGGAAAGTTTTACAGACATCTTGAAGAATTTTTAGCCTAAAACGGTAAGTTTTACGTCCCTGTATCACCAAATAAAATTGTAAATACCTAGTTCACGCCGAGTCATTTTTGTAAGTGCAAAGTGGTTTTCCAGTAGCTTTTCTAAGGAATACAAGACGTTTCGCAGTGAAATTATTTCATAAACAATGTAACACACCCAAAATAGTAATTATGACTAGCCCTCCTCCCGAATGAAAATTTGTAAACATGGTTGTCAAGTCATTTTCGCAAGTGCAAAGTTATTTTTCCATTAGTTTTTCCAAGGAAAAATCAGATGGCGTGTTAGTTAAATATTATTTTAATTGATAAGATGTTGAGTGATACACCGCGACAGGCAGTGCAGCCAGCCAGAAGGTTGTATGGCATCAGTGCAGTGCACAAAATGTGGCAACGTAGCACTAGAGGCAGTAGACCTTGACTGCTATCTGTTCTCTCATCCCACGAGTTGCCAGTTACACGACACCAGCTGCATTGTTGATTGGTGACTCTTGCCTGTAGGGAGGAGGGGGGGAGGGACGTAGTAGAGAACAAGGACTATACTCCATCCACTCTAAGGTTGCAGCATAAATAAAAATTGCTAACGACGTAAATCAGAGCAATTGAATTATGTCTTCCTTCCTAACATTGTGTGGTTCTTTTTTTACTTGTATTTTCCAATAATTCAAATAAAATTTATGCTG
>PNEQ01106806.1:11721-33739 GCA_003012365.1 Medauroidea extradentata
GAGTTTATGAGCTACCACTTTCCTCATCCTCTCCTTCACTCATTCTACCTGCTTCTCCCTGGCCGCTGAAATACTCCAGACTCATGGCACATGCGCACGTGTGTTACTGTAACTGTATCTAGCTCACAGTGGGGGATGAAACACAGCCGCAGGCTGTCGCACACTGTGCCATTCCTGCCTTGCATTCTTCTTTTCCTCTCTCTTTGCGTGCATCACACACACATTCGAACTCAAGTGCCGTGCACAAGCAGACAGCAAGGAAGGCTCAAGGTCAGCGCGACACTGGCAGGCGCTATAACGGTAACAAAGCCAGGGCTGTACAGCGCCACACGACTCAGCATTATTCTTAGATTTCGCACACTTTACTGACTTCTCTATCAAGATGACTTCAAATTACTAGGACTTGATCCCTGTTTGGGCAGTTGAAGAACCCCAGTGAATTGGATGCTGCAAAATGTCTTGGGGTCTTACAAATTCCTTTAAAAAATAATTTTTTTAACGGTATGTATTGTATTATATTTAATTGGACATAAGTTTTGAGGTTATGTGTGTGATGTTTTGTGTTCACTAAATTTGGATGCAGCGTTTTCTCGATGGTTTCCAACTATGTAGCGAGGTTATTCTTGTTTTGTGTGGGTTCCAATATATGGAAATTTTGGTGGAAAAAAATTATTTTTGTAAATAGGCACAAAATAAGCAGTACATAAGTTTTAAGACTCCAAAACTTGTAAAAAATATGCTGCTTATTTTTGGAATATACGGTAAGTAAAATTTAATCAATATTCTAACAAAAAAATTTTTTTGCACCAACATGCTTCTAGGCATAGATTACCTCTTGCTTCAGGATAAAATTTTTAACTACAGTGAAACCTCTATCCATAGTTTTTCAAGGGACCCATGAGGAAAAATGATGCATGCGAGAAAACGAAACATGTGGGAAACACACTATCACCCCCCCCCCCTCACTTAAAAAAAAACTAAAAATATAACCTCAAAAATTATTTTTAATATGTACATCACATGAAAATTTGCACTTCAAATATGTGTGTGTTGAATATGGTCGTAGTTAATTGGTATTACCGACAATCTAGTTTAACATCAAAAGTGTCAATCCGAGACATTTGGCGATGTCAGCATGCTTTTCACCGGGACATTTCTCTACCTCCTTTATTATTTCAAAGCATTCTTCAAGTGAGCGAACAGATTTTGAAGGCTGCGACATTGTTACAGGAATAATTTATAAATACATTCCACAGGCCTTAAAATAAAAATAGTGTACTCCACTTGTGAACAAAATTCACAGAACTGTTGCAATCTAAACGGAAAACGTAACAAGAACAGGATACGTATTTAAAAGGGGAAACGTAACCTCTCCGTCTCGTGCACGTGCGCTCGGATGCCTTCGGCTATACTTGGAAGTGCACAAAATGGCGGAAGAAAATTCCCAAAATTCTTGACGTAACTGCAATTTATTCACACTTTACTGAAATGCAAAAATAAAAGCACACATTTACAACAGAACAAAATGAATTTGTACACAATGTGTGTTCAAAATCTATTGAAAATAATTTGGATATCAACTTAAAAAAAATATTTCATCTATGAAAAATTTACGTTTTTCTGTTGGTGGCACTGTGTTTGTTGTTCCTAACGAAAATACAGCAATGTTTGGTTTACACACACAACCTACAAAACATTTCTTAAAATAAGATGAACGATTGCCAATCATATTTTAAATAATAACGGTCAAATTTATACTCAAAGCAAACCAAACATATTTCGTTCTTCCGTATTTTTTTTGGACAACGGTAAATGTTTGGTGCGGTTTTGATACGTTGTTTACATCTGTTTGTTTCGAGAAGTGTATACGAGCGTGGTATGAAAACGTAAAATGTAAGTTAACTTTTTTTTGTTGGTGAAAATGTCTGAACGATCAATGCAGGAAATTTATGCATATATGATGATCCATTTGGTTTATTTAACATTGTTTGTATAGGCATTTTGTTGGGACCGTGAAAAAATTATCAATATATCCGGGAAAACGAAAGAAACTGGAACGATGCAACGAGGTTCCACTGTACATACCTCTTGTTAAATTTTGAAGTAAACAGGCAGAATTCACTGACATTTTGAAAGAACATTACCGGTCAATCAGAAATAGTCTGCATAATTTACATTTTGCACTTCTTCCATCAGGAATAGTCAGCAGAATTTCACACATTTTTTACCTTAGTTATACACTTTCAAATCATAAAAACCTACAATAAAAAAGTTATGTCACATTACACCAAAACATTTAAACAACGTTGAACAGTACAATCTACAGTAGGCTAGTTACAGTTTTTGCATGTAATCACGGATGTATGTTTGTACCTTCCTTTGTGAAATGTGGTAAGAGTAGTTGATGACTATGAGATTGATCATTCAAAATCAATGTCGTATGAGACCTGAAACGTGTCTTATTTTTTGTCACTTTTTGTCTGTTATGAATACATTAAAAGTTTGTGGAGGAAGGGGTATTTATTTACTTTGACGTTTTTACGTGTCCTCGAACAGCACAAGGCCTTGGTAGTGATAAACGGGTGAATAGGGGGGGGGGGAAGAGTAGGCTATGGCCTTTATTAAGGAACCATTCCAGCATTAGCCTAGACTAGAGTGATTTTGGAAAACATATTGGGAAACCGAAATCAGGATGGTCGGAGCCGGTCATCAAAACCGGGTCCTCTCGAATGCGATGCGACTGTTTTACCACTGCTGCACCACGCTCTGTTATCAAACAAAAGAGAGTATATTGACGTTCTGCCGTGATGTCAACTTAGGCATATCACTTATTTCCGCTACTTCTTGATAATTATATCTCAAGCCTAAACAAGAGCACACATAAAACAGTATGTTTACCAGATTGTTAATTTTTTTACTGTATATTATGTAGTTTTTCAATACTTAAATATAAAGCTGAAGGTAATTACGAATTTTCGCCAGTCAAAAACTTACAGAAACCATATTTTTTTTGTTGAGGAAACAAATTATAAAACGTATTAAAACCTTATAAATAAACCATGTGAGAGTTTTATTTTTATTTTTTCTCTGATTTAGGATTTTAAAAATAGTTGCCTTATAAGTACAGTAGTAGAAATGAAGTATTATTGCCTTAAAATTGTTTATGGGAATTATTTATTTTTTTGTCTTTCCTTCATGATTTAAATTTTTCATGTAAGTTTGAGATGTGTCACCTTTGTTTCTTCTTATTAGCGTAAATGGTTTGTTTGAAACATCCTATTTCTTCTAAGGATTCCTTAATGCTTTAATAGCATGTGAAAAATACTGGAATAGGTTTAATACAATATTTCTCCCCCATTCTCGTAGCCTACCTACATTACGAATTTTTACTGTTTTGCCTTCCATACAAATACATGATAAGAAAAAATTACACACATGAAATTTAGGTTCGAAATCAGTAAAATATACGGCAAAGCCCTCGACCGCGAGACGCCGTAGTTTCACTACTGAACTTGTTTAGGACACAAGACGAAGAAAACTGCTGACTAAAGGTAGCCGGTATCTTATTTATTAACCATTCCAGACATAACGTCATAGTTAGCAAAGCAAAGGTAACCTGGTGTTTTTTCTCTTCAGCTAACACTAGTGACACTCAGCAGTCGAGTTTGTAGGGCGAGCACGCAACAATAATACACTGCACATTTCACAGCTATAAACAAGAGAACGGCTAAAGCTATTGAGGTGGGGTTGCTTTTGAAAATAGATTCAGCTCATTGTGAACAACTTCTCGCTTTCATCCCCCATCTAACTTGAATAGCAAAGAAGTTTCTGACTGACCAGCTGTTTGATGTTTCAGTTTGTTAGACAGCACACATTATGTTAGAAAAACATTTCTGTAAAACTAACGAAAATAAATTTAGCCTTCAGATTTTTTTGTTTGTGTCCAGATATATGAAATTACACACCATTAAAATCTGGATACAATGTTGCTTTTGATTCGTAAGTTATGATGTGATATATTTAAGGATGCCTTAAAACAGTACCAAGTTCAAAATATTTGTTTTTTAATTTTTTCAACTCCTTAAAATGGTGTAAAAGATGAACCAACTATATCACCCTATGCGTGTTTCGATGCTGTACAATATGCAAAAATTTTAAAAGCAAAGTTACAAAGTGAAAATTTTTAGGATTTTCTGCAACAACGCGCACCGTAACAAGGACGGTGCTTACGGCAGGTACTGTGCAATGAAAAGACAGCGAATGTCCATATAACCCTGTACTGCAATCTAAGTGTGAGATGCTCTATGGCAGCTCTATCCTCTTTTAGTAGAGGAACATATTTTTCCCTTAAAATTTGTACGGAGGGAAGATCTCCAGAACCTGTGGGAAATGAACGAGAATGTTTTCAGAGTAAAATCAATTAACACAAAAGAAACTTTACTGATAAAAGTATGTAACTTCTGAGTTTGTTGATGTAGGCCTAAATACAAACCGTCAATGTATTTCTTCATCCAGCCTAAAATGTTGGGGTCCTGTAGTTTTTGAAGTGGAATGTTTGTTTCGACAAACGCTTCAGTGGTTTTCAAAGCAAAACAATCAGCTTCAGTTTTTCTCATTTTTGCTGCCTGTGCACAGGCACCAATAGTCTGCTGGAGTGTTACAGTAAACATGCAGGTGGCTGCCTTTCTGTGCTTTTATTATTGACATGTTTTAAGATTGAATCTCTACGATCCCAACTGACATGGCAATTGCAAAACTTGCAAAATAGGACTGTCTTGTCTGTGGAGTTAAGACCACTGGAAGAGAATTCTTTTGCCCTGTCCAGGGCAGTTATGTCATGTTTTGGCATCGCAAAGCAGTTAAAAACACGTTAATTATTTCAAAACACAATTTCCCATAAAATAGTTTAGAAACAGTAAACACGTATCACCACAATATTTGTTTACTTAACTCCCGTGTTTTTGCACACATATTTATTTATTTATTTACGTGCACATGTCTCACAAGTCTGAGGAAAAGAAATTTCTTTAGCCGCGCCTGTCGATGAAAAAACGCAAAAGTTACGACCCTTCCTTGCTCTACTACGTTGGCAACGTGTATGTGTTGCCAGTTGATCAATTGTTCCGCTGTTATTTGTTAAATTTTATTTTGTGTTTTTAAAGTGAATCTAATGTTAAAATTTGGAATTTTTTAATTGCAAAATAAGAACTGAAATATTGCTGTCCGTCAGAACTGTTGTAAGAAGATCTTGGTGAGGATGGATGTAGAAAATAAATTTGTTTCCTGAGTCTATTGTGACGGTGCGGTAGAGAAAAACATTATTTTATCATAAATTTTTGATTTCTATTTTGTTTTCAACACACGGGTGTCACAACTGTGTAAAAATATTAAAATTTTGGCATGATAGTGCTCTTTTTAAGTTTCAAGTACTGAGATAACCAAATTCGCGACGAAACGATGAAAAACTGCGAAATTCACGTTTTCGCATGAATATGGCTAAATTCGCGATATGACGACGGTGATTCGCGATCGCGAAATTTTCATGTCCCTAGAAATTGGTGTGCTTGTCCTAACATATCAAACCTAGTTTTAAACGTTTGTCGAAGCAATTGGGGCATTTATGTAATGGGATCATCACATTTATTGTATTGTTTGATACATTTCATTGTCAGACATTGCAACCATCCAGATTTGGCCGAAGCCTTCGGATTTTTTAGGTTGTCTCCCGCCCTCCATATTTTGTACAGAAATATCCGGATTTATGATTTCCATTGCATGTTTTTCATATTTTTAATGTCGAATGATACAAATAATCGATTATCACAGCTAAGTTTGCGAGTGACGCGACTCATTATACAATCAATTATCGCAGTGTAAGTCATAACTAAAGGAATCGAAATATTAGTTCCGGTTCGTCGGCCATTATTGTTTTGTAGCGAGTTATTTGTAATTTTAAAATGTCCAGAAAATACGAAACTGTGTATTGAAATGCGTTTTCAGATGAGTACCCATGTATTAAAGAATCTCGAAAAGGTGCTACATATGCTTTCTATTACTTGTGTAGGTGTGATTTTTCCGTGGCACATGGCGGAAAACGTGATGTCATCAAGCATGTGCAAACAAAAAAAACACAAAGAAAGCACAGTATGTGTTGAAAGTAATCGTAAGTTAAACTTTTGTGTTAAAGAAAATGACAGTGAAAGTGTTACACATGCAGAGTGTCTGTTTACTTCTTTTATAATTGAACATAACCTCCCATTCAACTGTGCCGACCACGCCGGGGCGTTGTTTAGGAGTATGTTCCCAGACAGCCTGATAGCCAAGTAGTATGGATGTGCCCGAACAAAAACATCAGCAATTGTGCGTGAAATAGGCATTAACAAAAAGAAGAAAATCGAAAATCTTCAAAACACGCCATTTTCTGATTCTACAGATGGTAGCAACAAAAGTGATGCTAAGCTGTACCCTAGTATTGTAGTGACTCTGTACAACAAAGCTTCTCAACAAATCGAAGATTGTATACTCTCTGTCCCTTCACTAAAAGGCGATGCAACTGGTCAGAACATTGGTAATCTTGTACTTGCCAGCCTTAAGTCGTGTAATATCCCGCTGTCGAATGTTTTGGCCCTCAGTGCAGACAATTTCCCTGTGTTGTTGGGAGCGAAGAAAGGTGTTGCTGCTCACTTAAAAATGAGATACCAAATCTCATAGTAATAGGTTGCCCTTGCCATTTAATAAATTTAGCTGCAGAGAAGGGAGCAGCATGTCTTCCTGTCAAAATTGATGAGTATTTAATCAACATTTATTATTATTTAGAAAAAAGTGCAAAAAGGAAAGAACATCTGAAACATTTCCAGGAGTTGCATAACTTGAAGTTCGAAAGATTTTGAAACATGTAAATACACGTTGGTTGTCTCTTGGAAGATGCTTGAGTAGATTGTTGCAGCGTGGCAACCTCTTGCAAGTTTTTTTAGAACAGAAGTTTGCGATTTAAAGGATTCCCAGGTTGGCACCTTACAAACGTAGAAAATTCCTAAACTTGCCAATAATAAAGTTAATAACACAGTTTCAAACTCTGTTCAAGACACTGACAAAAGGTTCTGGAATAAGTAAGTGTGCAGTTTCATCCAGTTCAAAAAGAAGCTTAGAGTCACAAGCATGTACAAGTGAACTAAAAAAAACCAAAACCAAATAACACTCCAGTAACCTGCGGTCTGTCACGGGAAGAGGTTATTTATGTTTATTTCCTCAGAACTGATTAAGGCATTTTGCTTATTTCTTTCAAATACTATCCCAGTATTTGAAACACCAAATGTGCTTCTACAGTCTAGTGTGCCTCAGATTCATGTGCTGAGGTCACTTTTGCTTAATATGTTATAGAACATAATGTCTAAATTTGTTAAGCCAGCAGCAGTTAAATGTGCAGTGTCAATTTTAAATGTTGCCTACCACAGCTAAGACAATCAGAAAAATGACTGTGATATAATAATAATAATAGGTAGTGTGACGACTTAAGTTGTGGCGACACTAAAACAAGAAGACAAGTTAATTTTCTTTGATTCAGTTAGAAAATATTATTCAGATAGTTGTGATTACATACACAAATTTCAATTTAAAAGTGATGTTTTGATTAATGCTGAAGTTGTAAATATTGAGTCAATTTACAGTGCATCATTTTCAAGTATAAAATTTTTTGCAGAAAAATTCCCTGTAATTTTTACTGGTCCTGGGCAAAATTTTGACGAAGAATTAGATGCATTGCAGGCCCAATTTTATAATTTTCAACTTGAGCCAGAACTACCTCAAGACATCAAATATGAAGAAAGAATAGATAAAAAGTGGTCATTGGTAGGTCAAATGAAAAGAGCAGATGGGACATTAAAATATAACAAATTAGCCAGAGCAATGCTTGCGATTTTGACAATACCGCACAGTAACGCATCGTGTGAAAGAGTATTCAGTAAAGTTACTAAAACCCACACCCAGTTCAGGTCTGGAATGTCTTCTGACTGCAAAATCTACACGAAAAGGAATATGTTTTGAGCAAAAGTTTGATTCGTCATTTCTCAAGACTGAAAAATCAGCTACAACCTCAAGGAATCAACAGCATTAAGGTAGAGTGACAAAGTGACCTGTTATTTTAACAGTTTTCTTGAATTTGTAAGAAATTCCAAGTTTTCAGTAATATTTTTGGATATAAATGACACCATTTTGCACCTTAAAATCCAAATTTTTCTGGAGGAGGGCCCTCAGACCCCCCTCTTTGGCTTGGGGTATGGATAAAAATCCTCCTGATTTTCCATTTCTGGAAGCTGGAAGGTCTGCATTGTGTTAATTTCAAATTGTATCTTAATCATAGCATATGTTTTGTTACTTAAATTACTTACTCTGTTCATTTGTTATTCTTCTAGTCATTTGAAAACCACATTTTAATATTACTGTATATTTCATTCTTGTTTAAATATGTTCAGTTCACTGTTACATGTTAGTTGTGCTTTGGACAATCACTAGGGTAAAAAGAAAACATTTTTGTCTATGGACAATGGTTTCTTTTTCTGGCAAGAGGGATATTTAAAAAAAAAAAATTTGTGTGTTGTATATGGTGCAAAAATTGAAATGATTGTACCATGATGATGTGTAGCAGCAATACATTTCATTTGTTTCAAGTTAATGTTTCAACATAAATTATATTTGCAACGGACTTATATTTCTTTTATTTTTGCTTTTTTGAACTACAATTTGTTACCCAGAGGCCGTCGTACCGTGCTTTAGTAACGATCCTGGAGCAATTTTTATAAACACTTGATTACGAATCTACTTAAAAATCAGAGATGGTTGATTTTGAAGTAAAAATTATGTGTATTGAATTTTGATTTAATTTCAGAGGGCAGTTTATTTCTAATTTCATCTTAGTCTATTTAGAAGATGTTATTCTTTTCCGTCCATTGCAGTTTATTTTCTTTAATTTCGCAGTGTACGTACTTCCTTTCAAAGGGTTAAACTTATTGTTTACACACGCAGAATTCAACAATATCAGGGTGGCGACCCGCCGGGAATTTCTGGAAAAGCGGGTAATGAATTTTTATCGCCAGGAAAAATCCTTTAATTCTGCATGAATTCCTGCTGATTACAGGGAAAAAATGGACCAGGATGGATGTGGCTCCATTTTGGTCTTGTGGTGTTTATAGTAAAGTGTCGTTCGTACGGGAAAAATTTTTTACAAACAGAAATTAATTAAAACATATTGTGTTTAAATTACAAAAGAATTGCGTAATGTTTATGACGTGTTTCGTAGTGCGTCTTTGATTCAACATCTATTGCTGCGTGAATCGATAAGTCTATTTTCAACTTGAAAGCGAGTTTCAAGAGAATCAAATTGACGATAAAATGGCGGTTGTTTAGGTTACGTGAAGCAACTTGTTTATGTATTGTTGTTTTGCGTGCTTCCTGTTAGTTATTCTTCATAATATGCAGTGATAAAATTAATATTGTATCTTTTAAACATGGCAAAATGAATTAAGAACCAAGACTTTTCCGTTTGTAATGACTATGCGATGTATAATTTGCGAGAATCGTTTCGGGGAAACAACACACAGCCGTGTTCCAATTCAGGCCGTAAGGGCTCTTAACTGGCTTGGTGCCCTTAAAAAATGCATTGCGGATGTGACGTCGCTCAAGTGCTGTTCCAATTCGAGCGAAGGGTACGAATGCACCCTTAAATGTCCCCTTTAGCTAAGGTTAGTGCGACGTCCCCTTACGCACTCTGCTGTGATTTTCGACAGACGAGTATTTGAACTGTAAATTAGATATATTTATTTACAATGTGTGATCGTATGATAACCGTGTAGAAATGTTGCGCGAAATGGCAAAGCGACTATAACTCTTTATTCAATGTTTTATGATTTTCTAATGTGAGCAGATATATTCCCTTACATGTTCGCTTTATATTCCCTAAATGAAATGCAAATTGAAAACATTTCTTAGTTAATTGAAGCACAGTTAAAAATATGTATAAACATAAATCTGTAAGGGACTAAGTAATTGTGGACACCCAGTGTGTAGTTTAGTCGCTACACCCAGTAGCTCGCCGCTTGCCATTGGCTAGTTGCCGTCAGGCGACAACTCAGGCGTCAATCGCATGCTAGCCGGCCCGCCCCCGCCGTGCTCAGAGCGCGAGGCAGTTCGGAGTTAGCAGTCCGCGAGGCATGACGTGTTGTAAGAGTGTTCAGTCATACGCCCGCACAGTAAGACGTTCTGTGATGTCAGTTGCTAGTTAGCAGTCCGAGAAGTCAGCCGTGCCTTTAGTACTAGCATGACAAGTGTGGTAAGACGTCTGCGTGTGTAGACGTAGGCGCGCAGTAATGAGAGCACGAGTACTGGAGACGCATGTAGGCTAGAGACCTAAGCATGGGCCGCCGGCTAGCACGTGTGAGTGCCCCACAGCGACGTCAACCTTGCTGTATAGTGTGTGGGACATTAGCATGTCAATAAATGGGTGAGACGCGCACCGTAACGTATAACGATCTTGTTAATTGTGACACCCGACATACCCACATTCAGGCCTTCTACCATCACGGGCCTAGAGACGACATAATCAGGTGTCTGCACTGTCCAGCGCAGTGCTCGAAATCCCGTGTAACGCCCCATATCAAAAAGGGGCAGTTACAAATCAATGAATACAATTTTTTTAACCGTTTTCATTGTGCCGAGTATCTTCCCACTGTTTGATTCAGTATACAAATAGTAATCTAGTTAGCTTGATGTAAGTAATTATTAAACATTTCGTCTTTGTTCTCTCAAAAACAGAGTACAGTTTTATTCCTATCACGAAAGGTACATTTTATAATTTCTGAAAAGCAGAATAGTTGACTTTATTTATATATGTACAATATAGGTTGTGTTGTTTAAAGTGAATAAGGGTGTCCGAAACCACGAATACACACTTTGCTTCAAAGTGGTCAAGGGCTCGTGAGGAATTATGGGACAGAAAGGACTCAATGGCAAGTGAACGAGGGAACATTGCAACAAATTGGAACACAGTTGATTCATTACATTTTCTTCGCACATCGCATAAAATACGAGAAACGAATGGTATAATGCAGCATAAATATTATCAGTGGCAAGAAATAATGAAAACAACTAGGGTAAAGTTGTTGCATATTATCTTCAATAGGAAATAATATGTAACTCTAAAACACGAATGAACACATTCAAGGTTATTGTTGACATGCTCCATTTCCCAGTTTTAGGATAAACGGAGTGCACAGAAATAAAATAAAATAAAAATTCTAAGTTATTCTCTATTCCGTGTTTTTGTACATACGTTGAAAATATTAGTACTGGCACTATTTCCTGAAATGTGACGTAAAAAATTTTATCTCACAGTTTACCATGGAGAACATTGAAAGGTCAACATAACTTAAATAATTGCAGATTTTTTCCCTCCCTTTAAAATATCTTGATTTCACAGCTGAAATAAATAATATGGTGTTCTAATGACAATTTTTTTACATAGGTCTGTCTACATGTGTATCCTCCATTACGTTATTTGTTTGTTGTATTGGCCAATATAAACCATCGAATGTTGTAATAAATGTGATTTTCAACCGTTAAATTTAACCTCTTTGGTTTGTAGTAAAATGTAAGCTTTCTTAGTATTGTGGTCTTATGTGTAACCTAAATGTGTGTGTAGGTAGTATGTAGTTACGTGGTGATATTTCGTGCAGCGCCTACAGTACGTCATTAGTTCCCACAATAGTATTTAAATGTGTGTACGCCTACAGTTTAGTTATTTAGACGATTTCCTTGAAAAACTAAATTTCGGACCTTGAAAACCTGGAAAAATGCATGAATTTTAAAGTTCAAATTTGGTAGCCACCCTGAATATGTATCAATTAGAGAGTTACAGTAAATGAACTTTACTGAAAATTAAAAAAATTACACGGACAAATAATCACATTAATAAATTCTGAAATATGTACGGTAACATTGAAAAAAAAACACTTTGTACACTTTTAAGTCTGATTCTTGAGACGAAAGATCAACAGCTTCGCTGTCACTACTGGCACTTTCACCGTGGTCAGAGTTTCACTCCACATCAGGTCGTTTTCAGTGCCGTCCAGTTTATTGGAAGTGCCGGTTTTTTTTAAACTTTTCACAATGATAGCGTCCGAAATATGACTCCTGCTGTTTATAATCCACCTGCACACTTTTTCTATCGTCGGCTGCTGTATTTTCTCCCCAAGTTTTAGCGTGTGGTTTCCCTCTGCCATGTACTCTATACAGTCGCCGCGAATGGTCCTTAAAAAGGTTTGTTGACACTTACGTCTAGGAGCTGTAACAAACCAGTTAGCCCTCCGGGAATTACAGCAATGTCAATTTTGTTTTCTGACAATTTCCGTTTCACTTCTTCTGTCAGATGACCTTTAAAGCTTTCCAACGCTAATAAAGACTGCAACTTCAAAAGTGCGCCCGGTCTGTTAAACCAAACAGTTTTTAGCCAGTCTATCATTAACTGGCCATCCATCCAACCTTAAGGATGTACACGCACATACGTTCCCTTTGGAAAACTACACTTAGGCAACGTTTTCATCATAACTGTAAAACCTGCTGTTATGGCAAGCATAACTGTAAAATGTAGTTTTTCTGTCCCCAAATTTCATATCTAAATGCTACACGTTCCCTTTTCGTCAATTGTTATCCAACTAGGCATATCGAAACAAACAAGTGTTTTGTCCGCGTTGCCTATTTGTGACAAAAGATATGAATTTCTTTCTTTAAGGCGAATCACAAATTTATGGAACTTCTGCACATTTTCGGTATAATCTTGTGGCAGTTTTTGGCACAATGATGTCAGCCTTCGCAGCGAAAATCCTTTGCGCCGCATGAACCTCTTAACCCAGCCTCGACTGGCCTTGAACTGTCCAGCACCAATATTTTCACTCCTTGCAATATCGGGTGCGTATAACTGAAGCATCTCAGTTGACACGGCATATTAACTTCACCTACATTCTTGGATGTAATGTACCAAGCGTTCTTCAATGTTTTGAAATTTCCCTTGTTTGGGACCCCGATACGATCTTTGCGCTTGCCTTAGCATTTTCCAGTTGATTTTTTTTTTACCGTCAATATCTTATGTGGCCTTCAGTAACAGAAAAGTGGCGAGCTGAAGCGCGATTACAGTTATCTTTTGCGTATGATGTTGCTTTTAGCTTAAATGCAGCAGTATAACTCCCGCACTTCCCCATTGTTACAAAGCACTAACTTAGATTTAAAAAATACGTGCTCTAGCTGGCAGATACCGTTGAGTGTGCTGTGCTAGAGGTGTGTATGTGAGGAGAGGGATGTAGAGGGGTGGAGTTGTGTGGTTGCTTCTTCAGGGGAGAGTGGCTACACATTCCTCCCTCTCATTCGGTAACCCTCCCCCCTCCTCTTCCACATGCCACGCTTCTCCTTGTCCCCTTGTTTACAATCCAGTGCTGCGTCAGCCTGGCAGCCGCCGGACAAGTTCCTGCGTACTTGTCTGTATCTCCCGTCCCGAAAAAACCACTGCGTAAATTACGCGAAATATTTTTATTTCATGAAATGATTAGTGTTGGGTCGATTCCTAAAATACACAGATTCCAACATTGATTCTTAAAATTGGTATTCGATTCTTCGATTCCGAGTCTGATTCTAAGGCTTTCTTTTAGGGATTTTTTATCTGATTTTATTTTCTTATACGTAAAACCCTCATAGTGGCTTTGAAAGAAATGCAATTACATGAACTAGGTTACATACATAAAACACACATATAGGCCTATTTGTATGTTTAGAAAAACAAGATCTGTGCAGTTTGACTAAATTATATAACTTACTAGACCTTGGAGGTTAGGTTAGTTTTGTTTGGCAACCTAATTTTGTGCATACTGTAATTGAATATGTACATTTGGTGGGAACACATTTCGTGATCAGCAGTATATTTGTGAATTAAAAAGGGATTTACAATTAACAACGGAACAATTTTATTACATATTCGCTACCGTTTTTACCGTTGTAGTGTTTACAAACTTCATTTATATTTTGAGATGTTACAGGTATGCTAGGTTCAGTTGGGCAAGACCACGCAAGAGAGAAACAGTAAAGATGGCGGACTACGAAACTAGTAGCGCTATGATGTTCCATTTTCATTCCGGTGGGATATTTTGGTTCTAAATATAATCCATTCTTGCGGCAACCATTTTGTTCTAGTAGTGTCGTACTTCGGACTTGAACGTAGTTAACATCTCTGGCCCAGAAATGTAAACAAAACATTGCGTTGCGACGATTATGCAATGATTTGTAGTTTTTATTTTTGGGGATATAGGCGTTAATAGCTGTCCAGCATGGTGTATAAGTATTTATTTTGATACTTATTGTAATGCAATTTAATTGTCTGAACAAATGTGACGACGATCATTGACGAACAATTTTTTATTTTATTAGTTGACGTTTACCAATGGAATTAGAATTGCATTTTTCGTGCGCTATATCGGCGAAAATAATATCAGAAACCTCAAATAGTTTGCCGTTTGTACACAAAATCACTTTGGCCGATCAGTGATACCTGTCAAACTAAAATATGTTCACAGGGATGTTAAATTTTAAGACCAGGTCATATCGATTCTAAAACCAGGGATTCGGTTCGATTTCGATTCCAATGGAATCGGAATCAACCCATCACTAGAAATGATGATAAAAATATAGGGTGCGTAAATTACGCGATGACGTATATTATGCGGGAAAATGTGGTATTTACGTAGTTTTGTAGTATTTTTCTTTAAATGGAATATTTGTGAATGGAGGTTTTACTGTAATTTGAAGGGGAGTGTGTAGTGGAGAATGAGATATTCTTGTGGTGTGTTGCAGGTTGAACAATGTGTTCATAATCGGCAAGGCGACGAAGGCGTACGTGTCTCTGCCGAAGGGCAAGGGAGTGAAGCTGAGTATTGCAGAGGAGAGGGACAAGCGGCTTGCTGCCAAGGCTGCTGCTTCTTAACCCATCCTGTAAACAATGCTAAATAAAGTAAAGTGAACTCAAGAAGTGTTAGCTTTTAACCTTTCATTATACCTTTCATTTTGTGCTGCTTCTTTTGCAAGGACTGCATGGCACAGCAGCATAAAGTGCAGATAAACTTTTAATTTTAAATTGTGTTGCAATCATTCATTTAACACCGTACAGCATAATCTTGATTCTACAAACTTGGAAACAACTGTGGTTTAAGGAAAATCTTTCTAGGAACCTTAAAAAATATTAAAAAAAAAAAATATACACTGAAACCCCGCATTTACCTTCAAGTTATGTACAGTTGAACCCCGATTTAACAAAATGCCGTGGGACCCGAAAATGTTTACTGTAAATTGATGTTTTGTTAAATCCGACTTCACCCCCTCCCCCCAAAAACACACAAAAAAAAGTTAAATCCTCAGGCATGTTTCGTCAAAATTTAATGTAATTTTAAAAAAGTATCTTGGCGCAAAACAATAACAAAATGCATTTAGCATCAACAGGTAAGACAGCTGTGAAAAAAAAATCTAAGATAAAACTTCAAAAACTTCCAGTGGAATGCTCGGTGAGCGTGCGTAAGGTGAGTTAGGCCGTCCTTGCCTGCCATCAACACATGAGAAGTGATGACTAACACCGCCGAATCGTCAATATTTCCGTCTCTCTCCCGTCCGCTCCATCAACAAAATTAAGGAAATTCCCATGAATAATAGTAAAAAAAAAGTTATTTAATGAAAACTGAATTAAAAGTTTGCGAGGCAATGTTAAAATAATAATTAAATACGTGTGGCAGCGACCATTGTAGGCAGCTTGTATGCAGCCGCGCTAGGGAAACAAACTCATTGGTCTGCTCGCTAAAAATACTTGGCACTCGAGCGGTTTTTTAGCATCAGAGGAATAAATTATTTACGTTTACGGTAGTAAATTCTTTGTAAAAAAGTCTGCATAAGAAATATTACGTATTTTTTATAATCTCGCTTGTTTTATCATGGAACGCGAGTATAAAGAATCACGCTGCACACCACTGCAGTAATATAATCAATCAATATCAGTATCAATCAATAGAACACACGGTACTGCAGCACATTCTAACGTAGACGCGAATCTCTGAATTAGTTCTTGTGCTGTCCACCGCTGCGCTGTGCAGACTTGGTACCTAGATGCTCGTTCACTCGCCAACAGCCAGGATGAGTATTTACGTGCGCGCTCGCTTGTTATGCAACACAGCGGCGCTCGCTCGGCCGCGCCCGCACGTCCATATCTCAAAATCACTCCAGAAACCAAAGTTTTCAATGAATTTTAACAATTTTTTTTATTTTGTTTTTTGATAGATGGTTTAAGCTTTTCTACTGAGAAATAAGTATAGAGGGCGGTCGGTTCAAGTATTTTTAAAGAACTTAAATTACAATTAATCTTAGATTTTATCAAAGTCATTTAGTTATTTAATAAATTTTTTTATTTTTTCAAGGTTCCTAAAAATCCTTTTGTTAAATTGCTGTTTTCGTTATTCCAGAGTTCGTTAAATGGGGGTTCTACTGTACGTTTTTCTGTTATTTACACTGTTTATTTGAAGTCTGATTTATTGTCCATTGTGCCTAATGTATTAATTTCATGCCAATTACAACTAAACAATCCACTCTAACTCGCTATTTATTCTTGCACTGGTCAAAAGCATTGCAACTAGTTCACCATTGAGTAACTCTACCCTGTGGTAAATTCACAGATGTGTGGAAGAGTGTTTGTGTTTGCACCATAAATATTGTAAAGATAACAACACAAATCAAGATGACATCTATATATTTGGTCTTGGACAACTTAAAAATTTACTGTAAGTTCAATATGGCATCATTGAGAAGTCTTCTGAATCAATTTTTGTCTATGAAGATGAGCGCTTGTTGACACAGGAAGTACAATTTGTCTCTGTTCACTCACTCATTTTTTGTTATTGATATCTTAGCACTTATCAACGGAAGAGTAATTAACGACGTTAACAACATTGGCAACGTGCACAGTAGTAAATGTGAGGTTATGCGTTTAGTTTTTCGTGCGTCCTGTATGCTGGAATTTTCACTGTAATTTTATTTCGGACATTTTTTTTCCCTGTGAAAATGGAAAAGACAAAACTTCGAAAGACAATTTTGGTTGCAGATAAAATTAAAATAATTGCTAAGTTTTATGAACGTGTCTGATCACTTGTAGACCATGCCAAAGAATTTTAAATACCTTTGAGTACTCTCGATACCGTCATAAAAAGTCGAGAAGCAATCACTGCAAATGCTGCACAATGCGGGCCATGTGGCAAAAAAAGTTAAGTACGTAACGGGAGTCCAAATTGAAACAGCTAGAAGAAATTCTTCTCGAGTGGTTTGTCGGTGCACGTGCTGCAAATTTACCAATAAATTATTCCATTTTGAGGGAAAAGGCACGTGTGATTGCCTCCAGGCTGGACGTTCAGGATTTCATGGCTTGCAATGGTTGGATAGACAGTTTTAAGCAGCGCTACAACGTTGTTTATAAAACGGTTTGCGGCGAGAGCAAAAGCGTGGATGAGGAGACTTTTGAACACTGGAAAGGAACTCTGTTGCCGGAAAAAATTGTTGGCTTTGACCTCAAAATTTCTTTTTAACGGCTATGATTTCTTTTCTTTTTTCCTTTACGTTCTACCAGATAAGACCTTCAGTTTTAAAGGAGAGCAATGTTACGTGGTAAGTTTAGCAAGCAGCAGATTACTGTTACTGTTATTTTGCTTACCAATGCAGATGGAAGTGAAAAATTTCCTCTTTTTGTTATTGGCAAGTCGAAACAACCCAGTTGTTTTAATAACATTAAAAATCTCCCGACAAAGTATGAAGCAAATTGCAAAGCCAGGAAGACCAGTACTTTGTTTCAGAACCAGTTGCATGCATTTGATGTGAAAATGGGCTTGCAAAATATAAAGATACAGTCAACTCCCAATTTAATGACCCTTCTCGGTTCCCGGGAATATGGTCGTTATTAGAATGGACGACTTTAAAAGAGGTGGAGCTTCATTTAGGTGTGGGAAACAATTCCTATCTCCGTGGATACCGCAGCCGTACATAACCTTCATTTAGCTGCTTGACTTCACATGTCCTGGATGAGATATATGTCAAGAAAAGTTATTATTTGTTTAGAATTTGCATTTTTTTCAGGTAAACATTAATCTTGTGTATTTCTGTATCTTAACCATGAAATTGAAACTAATATTTTTTATCCTTGCATGCAAATCTATGAATGCGCAACATTTTTGCTTTCTGCAATTACCAACAAATCAGCATATTTGTAAACAAACTTTGTTTCCCACAGTACTTTTCCCCTATGGTGACGTCAGGGGGCGTGTACTTCAAGACGTCCATTTTGACAAATTTTCAGTGATCCCCGACCTCTAAATTGTCTACATTTACTGTTTTTTATCATTGAATTGATGTTCACTCGTCTTTGGCGCAAAAATTACATGTATTTATAAAATTATACACATTATCTTTAAATAGCAAACTCATTATTTTTAAAAGTATGCGAATGAAGTGGATCTACGACCTTTGTTTACTCACAATATAAATCATAAACGTTGCCGATAAGATAAATTCTTGCGCCTGCAACATCCATTTTGGGATGTTATTTTCAAGAATGCTGCAATAAAGTTTATTGAAATAGTAATATTTTTTTAGTAGAGTGGAGTATTTCGAATGAATAGATACACTGGAAGCTGATATATGACCTTTCTTTGGCCCAAAATTAAGCAAAATCGTCGCCAACAATGTAGATTCTTGCGCCCACAACGACCGTTTTTGGAAGTTATTTTCAAGAATACTACAACAAAGTTTATTAAAATAGTAATATTTTTCAGTAGAGTGAAGTATCTTGAATAAATAGGTACACTGTAAGCGGATATATGACCTTCCTTTGGCTCAAAATTAAGTAAAACGTCGCCGGGATTCTTGCGCCTACAACAACCGTTTTTGGAAGTTATTTGTAAGAATACCCCAAAAAAGTTTATTGAAATAGTAGTACTTTCAGTACAGTGAAGTATTTTGAATAAATAGATACACTGGTGCGGATATACGGTATGACCTTTCTTTGGCTCAAAATTAATCAAAAGGTCGCCTGCAATATAGATTCTTGTGCCCGCAATGAACGTTTTCGGAAGTTATTTGCAACAAAGCCGCAATAATGTTTATTGAAATACATAGTAATATTTATCAATAGAATAACGTATTTTGAATAAATGATACTCTGGAAGTGCCGCAATGTTGTTGACTAATATAGTAATTTATTTCAATAGGCACATACATTGGTTGACTTCTACGACTTTTCTTAGACACATCAGGCACAAACTTCGCCGGCAATGGTAATTCTAGTTGGCACAACACACGTTTTGGTAAAACTGTTTGCATCCTGGGACCTCGTCTTGGCAGCGAGCGACCATACACACGTGTACGATAATTTGTGTGCGCAAGGACCCATCTGGAAACTGGTTAGCTCAAAAACAACATAAACGATGTGTCTGCTGCGTCACTTCTGCCACTTTTTACCAGTACCTAGTCACAGCTCCTGATGCTCGCTCAGCAGATGGGACGTGATAACACTACTCAGTTTGTTTTGGTAGTTCTTTCGCTTACTAGTTCAGCTGGCCATGTGAAAATAATCTGCTTGTATGTTTCTACTCCCTGCACGAGTTATTTACACACTTCACCAATGTGCATAGAGAGGGATTTGATACTCAGTTTCAATTTGTTCACCAACAGTAAACAATTACAGACATCAAGATGTTGATCATTGTTAGTAAACTTGGATTACGCACTCGCAGAACAACTTTAAAGTTTAAACCTATACAATGCTGTTTCATATTTTCTTTTCACCAACGTATTCAAGTGTATCCACAGCTGTTATTTCAGGGGCGTCATTTCATGGTTTTCCCATGGGGGAGGGGGAGGGGGGGGCAAGATTTTGTTTTCTGACGACAGTGACCTTGTTGCATATTTTTTATTAATTAAGCATGTATAAATTAGATACTTTAATAATACAACTTCAGTTTTATGTCCTTAAGTTAGCATTATTTACATTTAAAAATACAAAAAATGTATTTATACGCAAAATTCCAAATCCAGGCCCCCCCCCCTGTAGCCCCAAATGACGCCCCTGTGTTATTTACGGTCGAGCCGATTGCGTGTGTGTGGGCGCGAGCGAACATGAGGGCTAGTGACTCTCACCAGGTGCGCTGTGTCACGCATATCTGAGACCTGCACCCGAAGTTTGGTAGTGTCAATTTGGAACTGTCCTGCTTTCACTTGTTAAAAGAATAGTGATTTATAAACATTACTGTGTATATCATTAAATGACGTGATGGTGATTGTATTTAATAGCATTTAGTTACGCAACAAAATGGAAAATGTTATAAATCTGAAATACACAACATATAATCGTAATATCACAGGCACAAAGACAGACTACTGTATCCAAGGGCACGAGAAATCAGTGGCAAAGAAGTTACGGCGCATACATGATGAAAAAGAGGTGAGCGAACTGCCTTTTTGGAGTGGTTGGCCGGGCGGAGGGACAGTGGCGGGTGGGTCGGTGACGGCTGGGGGATGGGAAAGGGCATTCGGGCTGGCCGGCCATCGCGTCGTGCGGGAAGAAGGGCACCAACGTATATTTTTAGAACAAACACGCCATGTGCGGCAGTACAGTTTTCGAGAAATAACTGAAAATTTGCGGCCATAGTAAATGCAATGCCTTTTCTGCTTTTTTTACAACTAAATTTTTTTAGCATTTTATATTTTTTTCATGGTTCCTGGAAAAAGGGCTGTTACTTCGAGAGGGTCATTATTCCCGGGGTTGTATATTCGAGAGTTCTTTTTATTGATCAGTGCCCTACTCATAAAATCACAAGCCAGCTTAACAACACTGAGGTTGTTTTCTTACCAGCGAATTGTACAAGCGAGCTACAGCCCATTGACTTGGGTATTAATCAGGCTTTTAAATTTTTGTACCGCAAGTACCTTGTTCATACCTGCCAACTTGTACGATTTTTCCGGAAAATGTACGAAAAATAGCTTTACTGTACGATTGTACGGACATAGCGCTATTGTGTACGAATTTTCGAGCTTTAAAGAAGTCTGCCGCGTACCGTAACAATTAATCGCGATTATTTGAATCGATAGTTATATCTTGTCCAACTATATAACTCGATCTTTACGGATATTGATTCTGTTGTATCGTGAACTTTATTTTATCGGCTATTGCTTCGTTTTCACTCGCTTCCATGATGCTTGCATCATTAGGCGTATTTTAGCGGTTGAATTGCTCACAAAAGCTGTTATCAAGCGTTTGCCGAATCTGTTTGCATTTACAAGAAATCGCTAAAATGCAATATTCAGTAACAAAAATGGCTACCACCATGGAGTTACGAAATTGTGTACTTGTTATTGTCTTATCAGGAATATAATTGGACTGTATAAAGGAAAATACTTCTTCACGAATACGTTTATTGGAAAATAAACTACTTTCACTATTTTTTTTTACATGTACAACATAATAAATTGTAGAAATAAATTTAATTGTGCACCAGTATATGATGAAAAATTTATATTGCATCATTTTATTTTTAAAATAACGTAAGTTTCGTCCATATTTCACATAAATACAGTTTGTTTTGGTTTCAGATTTGTTCGAGACAAAACAGGAAATGAAAGTAAAGGTAAACATCCTGTGAACAAACCCTGTAACCGTCCTCCTGCCTTAATTGCCAGAAACGTGCAAACACCCTCAGCCTGGTTGCAGCATGTTTGCAAACACCTTTGTAAACAGGAGCACTAAAATGCTCTGTTTACAGGTACCGCTACCAATTCAACCGCTAAAATACGCCTATTGCAGTCATAATGTTGGCCATGTTGGCATTTTAACCACTGGAGTTAATGTTTGCGTGGGCTATCGTGTGTTTGCGATGCATTACTAATTAAAGATGTTTTAATATCACGG